>VNJN01005932.1:19781-33152 GCA_008042485.1 Drosophila mayri | reverse complement strand
TGAAAAAATATCCCGAAAGGGAAAATAAACATAAAATCCCATACCCGCTGCTGGCAGCTTTTCATTATGAGCAGCTCACATCATGAAGCGAAGTCCGACTGGGTTATTGCTTAGTTTCTTTTGTTTTATAATGTTTCTTGTTATTAATTCCTTACAATCTAATTGACATTTCGTTTATTTTTATACATCTCCGACATTTACAAAATTATACAAAAGATGGTCCGGAACCTAATGGTTCCTTACACTACAAATAGAAGACAACATCGTGGCGGAATGAGATGATGGAATCCTAGCAGTCTCCGATTGTGCTTCTACCATCTTGGCCACATTTTGAAGAAGGCGTCTCACGACACTTGTGTCCGGCAATTGCATGCAGGCAGGGCGGCCACATGCCGGACGCGGCCCAGCAGTCTGAAACCCCTTACAATTGTGGACGACGGAGTAATAATCGTCAACGAAAAACTAAAGAGGATTACTTTTGATGACGGGCCCACAGCAACTATAAGAGGGACCCACCTTATCACCTTCGGTAGGAAGGCGGTAATTAGCTACTCCGTGTATTTGAACCTCAACTACTCTGTGAATAAGACCACGGGAATAGCGGGTTCTCACTAAATTAACTTCACGGGACACGATAACATACTAAGCCTGCCACTACTACAGCGGATAAACGAGCATAACTTGCGTTTAATTCTGGAACTCAGAGATGACGCGTTGGCTGGTAGTCCTGCTTCAACAACACTGCAGGCGCAAACGAGAGGTATCCCAATTACTGAAGTCAATTGACAAATTGGCTGTCACCGAGGACTCCCAGCTTAGGCAGAGCAGGTCAATTCTTATTCCCTTTATTAATATTAATCATTTTTGTTACCTATCATCTTTTAATATTAATCATTTTTATTATTAGTTATTATTATACTTTCTATTCCTCTCATGTATGTCCCGAGATCTGAGCCAGCATATTATACCATTCCGGGCCGTGGCTTTGTCTCATTGGTGTATAGCGATCATGTGACTGCTGCAAATTATGCATGGTCAGCGGTCTGCCACGGGCATCCGGTCATGCATGAGCTTTTGTCTATTCTTAGTTTTAGTTTCGATTTATATTCAATAAAGCCGTTACCTTTATTATTTGACAAATTGGTTATTGTGCCTCAATGGCCTTAGCAACGAAGATAGTTCTCCTATCATAAACTTCGTAAGAAGGAAGAAAGTCGAGACGATCACCCGACTCCCAAGTAGTTACTAGACGAGGTAGTTACCCTGGCCCTACCGTGACGTAACAGACAGCGGAGAGGAACCATACTGAAACAATAATTCACATAACAGTACTTGATAAAAACGTGCTTTTCAGCGTTACAACGTATCATACATATGTCTAGAGCTCAGTCAGCTTTGTTTAGAAATTATAAAGTTGTGTCTGGAAGACGTCGTCGTTCGAACATAGGTCGTAGTTCAGTAAATGCTAGAAGAGTACGTTCACGAAGATGAAGAATTGTCAACAGAACGTGAAGCTCGATTGAGTCAGCTTAGGGACAGATATAGAGCTGAGAGAGTGAGAATCTTCAAAAGAGCGTGAGGTTCACCACAGTCGGGATAGAGATAGACATTTACTACAGAGAACCAGATAATCATCAGAAAGAGTTACTAATTCATGGGTAAATAAAGAAAATTCTGCCATGAATTACGATCCTTTGATTTCTTACAAGGACGATTGTATAGTATCAATAGGTACAATGTCATTAGTGTATGAATATTGATTGGCATTGAAATTAAAGGACGAATCAAAAGGCATGTGTTGCTTACAAGTAAAAGTCAAATTAGAAGAAACTCTCCCTCCACCTAAACCACTTCCCTCACTTCTTACGGGTGATCATCAGAAATCCAAACGATTCAGGCGCAATATACGCCGTTATAATAACTCATTTCAAATGACCTCTTTTAAGAGAAAGCAAGTCGTTGAGCGTGGGTTCATGCCTACATTTAAAATTCAAGGGCAAGTGTGCCACTTCGACCCTCACTACATAGTATAAAACAAAGTCGACTTTTCTGTCCCTATGTGCGCTTTAATCTTCAAAACTACGAAACAAATTTTGATGCGGTTTTTCCAATAGATAGAGTGATTCAAGAGGAAGGTTTTCATATATATAAGAATCTCAGAATGTATCGAAATATTCTTTCAACGCAGGTGAACTAGTATCCGAGTAAATAAGAGTCACATCCGTTTAGGATTAACATATAAGGTTTATTCTTGGTTATTTAAGAGGAGTACAAAAAATAAGTAATATACGCGTAAGATCTTTGTGTTAGACCCCAACTTTTTGGAACTCAATGGGGCCAACACCTTGGAACTCATGTGGCCATTTTTTAAAATCTTTGTTCGCGCCACAAGGGCGCTTTGTCTTGAGCAGTGTGGGAGAGAGCTTGCATTCCCGCTTGCGCTCCCGCTCTCCTGGGCTCTCCCGCTCCCAGGAAAACCCATCACTCCGAGGTCCCGGGCTCTTTAGCTCTTAGTTTTTAAGTTAGTTACAAAACTGAAGTGTTTTCTTTTTTTTTTAATAAATATTTATTTGAGCAAGTAGGCAAGCTGCCTGCCCTATCCAGCCGCTTATGTACTACTGTGTCAGCAATTTAAAGCGACAGTTACGAACTTTCTAATTATAAATTAGATAATGCGCCGGGAGGGCAGCTCCCGAATAGTAAAACGTCTCATCCGTCTAGATGTGTGTGTCCTTGTTATCCGTCTAGCCAGGGGGTTAGGGTGTCTGATTAGTCTAAGCCGATGATTTGCAGCCAGAGAGTTTATCACATCACCAACTGCTGGTACTCCAAGTTCCCTTCTAATGTCAACGTTTCTAATATACCATTCCGTTGGCGATACGTCTCAAAAACTTTGCCAGAAACGCCTGAACCTTCAGCAAGTGCGACCTGGCTGCTGTCCCAAAACTGAAGTGTACAAATAAAGTGAAACTCTGTGAAGCCGATTTAGACGCCCGTCTTTTATCTGGGACTTGGATTGGATCAGTTTTTTTTGACTTTTCGATCAGCAGCAACCACCCCCAGTGAAGCCGGCCTTATTTGGGATCCTTATCCGCCCACTTCATTACATGGTCCTTCGTCGCCTGCGATCTACCCTGATCAGCGCCCTCCTGATTTTTTCCAAGATAAGTACGACTATTTTCCTAACCATTCGTCCGTGGTGGCCATATTCCTTTCCAACGGCGTTATTTCCATCCGAGTCCAAGATCCAAGTGAAAAGTGAAAAGTGAAATATATATATACCTATATACAAGAATATAGGAATAAAATACATACGCCTAGCCGCAGTGAATTTTTTTTCTGTTCTTAAGTGCAAAAGTGCTTTGCCAATCTTGGCCCTCTAAATAGATTTTCACTGTGATCCGCTAGTTTCCAAGCTTACATATGTACAAATATAAATTCATATATGTGCATACATACATATATGTATTACATCCAAAAATTACTTTCACATATCTATCTATCACTAAACTGCATGTTAAAAATTCCAAATATATACACACACAAATCACACCAAGAATAAATAAATTATATTATTTACAAATATATCTACATATATTATTCCAAAGACCCATACACATATTAACAATTGAAAATCAAATTTACACGCAATTTTTACAAAATGTAAAATATTTACACCCGAAATTTATAGTTTTTATATTAATTGTTAAATTGTCAATTTATATACGATTTATGCAAAAGTTTAATAAAGAATAAAAAAGAAAAATACACACAAAACTAAAATTTCGTTTCAGCAATAATATAAATATATATCATATTCATATATGTTTCTGTCGGGGGCCTGGCAGTTGCGGTCCCAAATTTCCCAGGAAAAGTTATCAAAAAAAAATTCAGAGGTGGTGTGGATGGTGACGATCCGTCTTCGTAGCTTTTATTATTTCAAGTGAAAAAAAGAACAAAAAAAAAAACACCAAGGGTGGTGGACAAATTCCCCTTGCAAGAGGAATACTTGCAATCTACGAGAGGGAGCACCGTCCGGAAAGGATCCATCCCAGCGTCGTGTTTTTGTTCGGATCCGATTAGCACGGACGCAGTCGGAAGGATACTCACAATCGTGCGGGCCAGGATAGGCGTGCACGACGGGCTGCGGGCTGGTGATACATCTATTGGAGCGGCGGAGCGTCGAGATCCGGATAAAGACGTCTGCTGGCGCTGCTGTGGCTGACGCTGAGGCCGAGACTCCAACAGTGGCTGGCGACTTTGTCGGTGTCGCGAAGATCGCGGCTGCCCAGAGTGGATGTGCAACAGCGTGTGGTGGGCCTCCTTGCAAATATGACACCCCACTTTACTGCGACACGACCGACCGGAATGCTCGTGGGCCAGACAGTTTGCGCAGTACTTATTGATCAGTACCGCGCGGAGCCGCTTCACAGCCGGAAGTTGAAGAAAACGCTGGCAACTCTTCAGTGCGTGGACTCCCCTGCAGACTCGACATCTGTATACATTGCCTCCTGATGAGCGACGAGCACTCTGGTGGGTTGTTGGAGCCATCGTATACACGGATCTATATCAAAGGAAATGGATAAATATGAAAAATTAAGTTCTGTTAATTCGGATGATCACAAAACTTAGACGAAACAACGACGATGGACGACACAACTTATTACTAGCAACGGTCAGTTGGAAGGACTAAGGACTAAGGACAGTTTCGCTACTGGTCGCCGGATGACGCCCCGCGCTGTGAGCACGTCTGCAACTCAGACCTTGCCGTCGGCGCCCGGACAGACCAATTGGATACGCCCAAGCCGCCACTCGTTGGCTTGCAAGCTCTCCTCCTTAATCACAACCATGTCTTCCGCTTGGAGATCTCGTGTTGGGAATTTCCATTTGTTCCTTTTATGGAGCTCCTTCAGGTATTCCTCCTTCTAACGCACACAGAATTGCTGATGCAAGGCCTTCAACCTCCGCCAACGGTTGATGATGGAAATAGGATTTCCCTCAATCAAAGGCTCCGATACCGCAAGAAGTGGTCCACCGATTAGAAAATGTCCGAGGCTAAGAGCCACAAGGTCAGTGGGATCTTCGGACATTGGCGAAATAGGCCTGGAGTTTAGACAGGCCTCGATTTTCGCAAGAAGGGTAGCCAGTTCTTCGAAAGTGTACTTCCCTGCGGCTGTGTGCTTGTAGAAATGAACCTTGAAGCTTTTCACACCAGCCTCCCAGAGTCCTCCCATATGAGGCGCGCAAGGAGGATTGAAATGCCAGGCCAAGTTCTGCAGGCTATGTTTGGAGAGGATCAATGTTCTGGTTGACTCCATAAAGTCTCTGCATAAGGACATTGAGGCTCCGACAAACGTTTTCCCGTTGTCACAGTAGACATGATGTGGACACCCACGGCGAGCGGAAAACCGAAAGAACGCCGCTAAAAATCTCTCTGTCGTCAAGTCGGATTTCGCCCCGAGATGGGTGGCCCTGGTACTAAAACAGACAAAAACGCAGACATATCCCTTGTGATTTTGCAGCCTCGACCGACATAACTTTTGATATCAAATGGTCTCGAGAAATCCATGCCCGTATGAGTGAATGGCCTGGAAATCTCGCCCGGGGCAAATCCCCCATCAACTGCTTCCGCAGGTTCTTCTTGTGGATGACGCATGCTCGGCACGAGTAAATTGTAAATGTTACCAACCTCTGAAGCTTAGAAATTCAGAATTTAGACCGAATCAGTCGCATCAATAACTGATTCCCCCCATGCAAGGATATGCGATGGGTAAATAAAGCTTGTAGTTTCGCGAACCTACACTGTGCTGGGATGATGATAGGATGTTTCTCATCATAACTGAGCATTTCAGATGCTTGTAAACGGCCACTCGCCCTCAAGACCCCCTTGCTGTTCAAGAAGTTTAAGTTAGAAATCGTGCTTGAGGATGGAATTTGCTGCTTGTTACTTAAGGCCTCATATTCGACTGGAAACTCATTCCTTTGAGTGAACACAATTAACCGCTCTTGCACGTCGGACAATTCCGCCAAAGTGAGCGCTGACGAAGGGGGTATATCTTCCTTTTGGCACCTTTTCGCAAAACGGGTTACGAGTGCTAGAACCCGCAGCGCCCTGTCGATGGTTGAAAAACGCTCTAGGATATCCACTGCTGGCGGCACTGTGACACTGTAAAATTTGATAGGCCGTTGGTCAATATCGGTTTCCGGATTAGCCAATGGTTTACTAGGCCACTGCTCCTGCTTAAGTGGCAGCCAGTCTGGCCCGTGCCACCAAAGCGTGCTTTCCTTAAGCTCTTGGGGCGAGACGCCCCGGTTTGCTAGATCAGCTGGATTGTCTTCGGATCGTACATGTCCCCATTTGCCTTCGTTGGTGCGTTGTTCGATCTTTGCGACCCTGTTAGCCACGAATGTCGCCCAGGTGCATGCTGGCTTACTTAGCCATGCAAGAACTATGGTTGAGTCAGTCCAATAAAAAATCTCATTTGTTGTCGGAGGCAATTCGAAAACTACGGATGCTGCTAGCTCAGTGAGCAGCACTGCTCCGCACAACTCCAGACGGGGTATTGAGATGGACCTGACAGGAGCGACTCTTGTTTTGGATGCCAGCAAATGGGCACAACAGCCGTCAGTCGTCTCGACTCGGACGAAAATGGCAGCCCCATACGCGTCCTGTGACGCATCGCAAAACGCATGGTACTGCACTTTGGCAGCAGGATGGAAACGCATCCATCTCGGAAGACAAATTTTTCTCAGGGTCGGATACCCTTTCAAGAACTCTTGCCACTTGGTCACGAGGGCGATGGGGAGCGGCTGATCCCGGCCCAGCTCCCGTAGCCAAATTTCCTGCATGAAAATTTTGGTTCGGATTACGACAGGCGATAACCATCCTGCCGGGTCGAACAGTTTGGCTATCTGAGATAAGACCTCTCTTTGGCGTAGGCAGTTTGCAGGGGAATAACAATCGGAACAAAAAAGAAAATATCGGATGTAGCTTGCCAACTGGAGTTGTTAGGAGAGACCTGGTGCAAATGACCTAAATCTAAATACTCTTGAATGACTGATTCGTATTGCTCCTTCAATGGAAGATCTTTATCTAATCGAATTTCGTTTTGGAGGAACTGCGCCAGTGCGATGGGTCTGGAATGACCCAGTTTAATGTTCTCCGGCTCTTTAAACGGTAACGAAACAACATACCTACCATCCTCGTTTCTTCTGGTAGATCGGATAAAGTTCTCCTCGCAAACCGAGGTGGATTCCTTTACCAGCTTCACTGGAACATCCTCCACCTCCCAAAATTTTGTGAGGATGCTGTCTAGCTTGGAATCGGTGATTGCTAATCGGGCTGAAAAGGAGCAGATTCTGCTTGTGGGACTCGTTGTAATAGGACCGCAAAGAATCCACCCGAATATGGTCTCCTGACCTAGAAGAGTTCCGCAAATACTGGACTGGGAGCCGCTGAGAACAATCGATGGCAGGATATCGGCACCAATGAGCACGTCAATCTGCAAGCTCCGGAAGAAACTGGGATCTGCTAGTTTCAACGGTGGAAGATCCTTTAATGAGTCCTCTGGTAGAGTGTAGGATGGGAGATTCCCAGCTAGCTGGGGTAACACATATGCACAGGCCTCAATCTGGATATGGATGGCCTCATAAGGCAACTTAATAAGGTTGAACATCCGTTCTGAGATAAAGGTTGCCTCGGAACCTGAGTCGATGAGTGCCCGTGCTGAGTATTTGATGCCCAAATAGCGAACTTCTATTAACGCCGTACTCAGGAGGACCCCTTGCGAGTTAACGGCAAGAAACGTTTGTACATTCGATTGACCCGTAGATGGAGTGGACTGTATATGTTGCTGGACTGTTGTAGATGCGTGGGACTCTTGGTCAGGTATAAACACTGACTGGACTGGCGGAGTGCCGCTGCGATGCAGAAGTGTATTGCGACGTCTACTGCACGTATAGCAATTATGCGTGCTGTTGCAGTCCCTGAGCAGATGCGTTCTTGCGAAACAGTTTAAGCACAACTTCTGCTGTTTTACATGCTTCTCCCGATCTGCGACTGACATTCGTAAGAAAAGAGGACACACTCGGATTGGATGATTCGCTTGTGCACACAGTTTACAGAATTGTGGATTTACCGTAATTCTGTTTTCAAAGGTCTGCATTCCCGTTTGGTTTAAACTCTTCAATCGCTTCAAGCGTTCGATGACGATAAGAAAGCCTGGAATTCGGACCAGGGTGGAAAATCAGACTTGCTGAGAAGAGACTTTTCCCATAAAGACAAAGATAATTTTGGCAATTTGGATGAGCAGAGAAAAACGAGCAGGCAATCCCAATTAGTAGTTTCTATCTTTGCTATTTGCAAGGCCGTTAAACACCCTTGGATAGTGCTCTCTAAAGGATTGGTCGCATTCCTGGGTAACAGAAGGTAAATTGAACAAAATCTTCAATTGGCTGTTGACCAGCAGCCTCTTATTCTCGAACCGATTCTGCAAGTTTCTCCACGCTGATTCAAACCCATCATTGGTTAACGGAGATAAGGCAACAATAGATTTGGCCTCGCCGCTAGTTTTTGCATTGAGATGGAACAGTCTTTCGACTTCTGAGAGCCCAGGATTGCGTATATAGATGGTTGAAAAACGGTCCCGAAATGTGGGCCATTGAACATAGTCACCATTGAAAACTTTGCACTCGACTGGAGGTAAGCGACATCCGACCTGAGACGGCGTCAGATTGGAGGACTGAACCGACTGTTGCGCTCTTGACTTTTCAATGATCTCATTGAGGCTTGCTGCGCACCGCTCGTAAACGGTATAACAGTAGTCATACTTGGATTGCATGACTGTTATTGTGTCCTTGCAGTTTAAACTGGCCAGAACTTCGGAGCACGTCTCGTATGCCTTTTCCACCTTGTCCCAGAGGGACCTGATCTGCTCGAGTCGAACCCTGCTCGTGTGGATGGACGGACTTTTGTCAGCCGGGGTGTTGGTTCTTGCTTCGAACTGACCCATCCTATCGGTTATGGTCATGAATTTTATCAAGGCCTTGTCTCCCTCGGCTTGAGCCATTCTTCCAGTTGCTCTAGTGACGTGGGGAGACACGACTGATTTTGCGGCTTTCGTGGATAGTGCAGACGGTGGAACTTCGAGCGACGTGCTCGTAGATTTAAGTGGAGTGGTGGTTGTCAATGGGCTTTTGCTTCGAGAGGAATTTTCGCTTTCGGAAGGCGCAGAGGATTCACTCGTTGCCCTGACTCTGTGAGACGCCTCCGCCTTAGAAACGGTCAGAAGGGATTTCGGTTCCTCACCGTCGCTGATTGGCATGTTAAACTCTTGTTGCTGCCGCTGGATAAGCGCAAGAAAAACCAAGTTAATCGAAAATTTATGTTTATTGATTTGGAAGTGCAGGGACGCTGGATAAGCGTAAATAAACAAATAATAATCGACAAGGCGTTTATTGATTCGAAAAAGTATGAGAGCGCTGGATAACGCGTACAAGATATTAATCGAAGAAAAGCTATCGGTTTCAAATCAATACGGTGGCGGGGGTTCACGCGTAGGCACGGATGTACTCGATTTGAAAGATATGGGGGCGCTTGATAACGCGTAGAACAAGTTGATCCAAAAAGGATGCTCTCGATTCCAAAAATAATACAATGACGCTGGATAACGCGTTTAAGGATATAAAATAAATAAATAGTCAAAAAAAGTTTTTATCGATATGGTTACGAAAAAGGAAAAAAAATGTGTAGAATTATTTATTCGGGGACAAATAAAAGTTTGTCGAAAATACTCTGGGCTGGAAAGCGAAAAAAGAGGGATTAATCGAAAACTGATGTTTATCGCTTTGGAAGAAATGCTTGAACGCTGGATAAAGCGCACCACAAAATAATATGAAACGGTGTGCAGGATTTGGAAAACATAGGGGCGCTGGATATCGCGCAGGAGAAAGTAGTACACAATTGAAAAAAAAAACCCAAACCAAAATAGCAAGAAAAATATAAACAAGCACCAAAGTGTGAACGGGTCGTTAACAGACTGAGCCGCGTTGGTAATGGTGTTGCTACCCTGGCGGCCAATACATATGTATCTATGCAGAATAAACAAACAAAAAATATATTAAACGCAGATTTTTTTTAATTTTGTTTGTTTCACTATGTTTGTGTTAGGATGCGGCGACACTGTTAGCTGCCGATTTTCAATTGCCGGTCCAGCAATTTGTATGGATATGTGCATACATGGATATGTATATGTGTATATGTACTTACTATATGTATATGCACGTATGATCGGACAGCTAGAGGAGGGAGTTTTTATTTTTTTTTTCTTTTGTTATTGTGAAATGAAACACCTGGCTGGAAAATATACACATATATTTGTTATGGATGGGATGCGCATTTTTGTTTTTCTTTTAAATGCCGCCGATATGTATGTTCATAAATCGGCAATGTACATATACGTGTATGCAAATTGTATATGTACGTACATATGTTCACTAAGGGAATCAGTGTGGATGTATACCTTTTTATGTATAAAAACCTGGATGTAAGCCTTCTTGGATATTGGCTAAGTTAGAACATGTATAGGAGCGGGGCATATAGCCATTTAAATACATTCATACGTACATATACTACTGCAGAGGAGGCCTATAACTCCATATACACACATACATATATTTGGGCAATTTTATTTCGTCTCCGTTTTGTTCATATACAAGCACCTGCAGAAACAAAAAATTAATATTTTTCGAATAATCGTCAAAGAAAATTTCAAAGTCGATAGCTATGTTAGAGTCGTTTTTCAGCTAGTTTTTTTTTTGCTTCTTTTAGCTTGTGTCGCAAAAGTGTTTACGCTTTGATTGTGTTCCTAAATTACGAAAAAATCTAGCCAGAGAATTTTAGACCAAAATCAAAATCAAATCAAAGGTTGATTTGTCGGTCCGGTTCTACGATTTGGCGTATTCCTGAACAAGAAATAATCGGGCCGACTACTGGATCTTAGATATATTTAGCTATTTGTTTAAAGGAAGCATTCAGCTATTTTTTTTCTAAACTTTTAGCTATACTTAGGTATATATTTTTTTAGAAGGAGCATTCAGATATTTTCGCAATAATTGTCGGCTACATTTAGCTATTTTTTCTAGATATTTTTTAGCTATATAAACTTATTTGCTCCACAACGAATCTTCGGTTCAGTTTTTCGGTTCCTCCAATTTTTTTTGTTGGCGGCGGGCAGGCCGTCCGTTTAGCACGGCGAATCTGAGTATGCCCGTCGCGGGTGACAAGAAGCCGACACCTACACCAAAAAAGGAAACAAAAACCGCATTGTCCTCTCCGGTACCTTCTCGCGTCTAACCAGTGCCCAAGTCCGCTAGCCCGAAACCCAGAAGCTCGAGTGTCACGCTAAAAGGGGGAGATCTTCCATCGACGAGCTAAAAGACAAGCCCGAGAATTGTCGTCTCCCAACCGGTGTCGAAAACTTCAACAGCCAGAGAGTCCCTCTGCATCCGGGACTACATTCCTGAACTTCACCCGCGCGTGTAGCAGAATGTCGGCAACAAATCAGGCAACTAATCAGCAACGGTCGCAACCACTGCGTTGCATAAATTCATCGCCGTGAGCGATCGCGTCAGCGTTTTCGAAGACAAAATCAATACGCCTAGTCAGACTCCTCCGTCTTCTCACACACTGCAAGTTCGTCTGCACAAAGTGCGAGCCTTATGGGAGAAGGTCAAAAGGAGTATAAAATATGCTCCGATATAATTGCCCAGGAAGAATCCCTTAGCAACTTACCTCTATTACAGGCAAAATATGACTATTGCTATTCCGTATACGAGAGTTGTGCAGCAAACATTAGCGAAACTTTAGAAAGAGCGACGCCTCAAGCCGTTCAAGCTCCTCCGTCTCAGCCGCAAATTTCGTCCGGTTGCCGGCTACCGCCCTGCGATACAGAAGTTTTCGATGGGGACTTCCTCCGATGGCCCACTTTCCGGGACCTGTTCACGGCAGTTTATGTTAACAACCCAGGCTGACACCGGTCGAGAAGCTTTTCCTTCTCCTCACAAGAACTAGTGGCGAGGCAAAGCCAAATCCCCGCTTAAAAATGACGGTTGTGACGATTTGGTCAATATTCCGGGCTCCGGGTGGCCAGGGTCGTCTCAGAAATTTATATTTGTGAGCTAGGTGGAGTTGCTAGAATAGATCCCGACCCGTTCCCAGAGGTGAAGGCGAAAGGAATTATACTATAACTAGTTAATTCGACGTTTATTGGGCTTTCGCCAAATTCAGAGTTTAACAATGGATACAGAGTACAATGGTCGATGATCCTGACGTTAGGTGCTTGGCCTCCCGCTGCTTCTGGGTCCGATGTCTTTCCAGGCGTCTTCTCCGAAGACTCGGTGGCGTTCAGTGGCTGCGTCGGGAGGGAAAAAGAGAGAGACCCTTGAGGTCTGCTAATTAGTATGCGAATGCGTTTAGAGGCCCTTGAGGTCTGCTAATTATGAGAATGTTTCAGAGGCCGTTGAGGTCTACTAATTATGAGGATGGGTTTTAGAGGCCTTTGAAGTCTACTGGTTCTGAGAAGATGTTTTAAAGGCCCTTGAGGTCAACTAGTTATGAGAGGTTTTTAGAGGTCTTTAAGGTCTACTAGTTATGAGAAGTTTTTAGAGGCCTTTAAGGTCTACTAGGTTCGAAAGAGGTTTTAGAGGCCTTTAAGGTCTACTATTTCGAGAGAGGTTTAAGAGGCCTTTAAGGTCTACTAATTCGAGAGAGGGTTTAGAGGCCTTTAAGGTCTGCTAATTCGAGAGAGGTTTTAGAGGCCTTTAAGGTCTACTAATTCGAGAAAGGTTTTAGAGGCCTTTAAGGTCTCCTCGCTACGAGAATCCAGATATATCTGATCAGTCGGTCCCCCGACCCAGACGGTGGATCCATTACCTTTGCCTATCCTGGCCTTTCCTCTGCAGCTGGTGTTCCTCTTACCCGGTGATCCTCCTGGTCCTTGGTAGGTGTTGCTCGCTTTGGCTGCTCGCACTGAATGAATTTTCAAGGGATCGGGCTCGTCTTATATAGCGGCCCTCGACCGTCTGGTGTGGCTTCCTCCTTGAGTCTTATGGATCTTATTTGGTGTGGCCATCCCCGGAGTCCAGTGTGACCTTTTTAGGCGCGCGCGCGGGTTTGATTCAAATTTAAATTCATTTGATGATTATCTAGTCTTGCATGTTTAGCATATTAATTTATTCATTAATTTATTCATACAGGATTACTTCATATTTATTCATGCTTGGTTACTTCATTTATTTACTTTCTTCTATTTAATAATTCAGTGTTTAGCTTATGTCTTGTGCGCCTGTAGGCATCACACCCCCCCCCCCCCC
>VNJN01005932.1:8965-19769 GCA_008042485.1 Drosophila mayri | reverse complement strand
CCCCCCCCCCCCCCCCTTTGTTTGGGTGTTGTGTTCCTCAATTTTAATCGCGTTTGATGGCGAGAAGGTCACCACCCATGTCTTCGGTCCGTCCCGAATCAGACACGCCTGTTGCTTTCCGAATTTCTTATTGGCCAGACGTCTTCTGATCTCCGCCATTGCTACGGCGGACACCTCTGCCTCGGTCGGGACATTCCAGACCCAGCTTAGTCCCCTGTCCATATTAAGTTGGAGGACATCTCTTATTACTTATTTGGGTGGTTCCTCCATTATAGTTCGCAGCCTGTTTGCGCCTCGCGGTGTTGGTTCCCGATGTCGTTTAATTGCTTCCGCTTCGGTTCGGCGCCCCCTCTCTGCCTCGTACCTGCACCGGCTCGCATTTCCTTTCCGTTAGCGGACCGAACTTGCCGTTCGCCTGTGGTTGTCCTTGTTTGTGTTATCGAATGCTGTCTGCGTATCTCGAGTTGGCGCCCCTTCTCTGCTGCGTGCCCATCCTGACCGGCTCGCATTTCATTGCAGTTAGCGGACCGGTCGAAATGGGGAAGGGTACCCTCCGCGCCTTGTCGTTCTCCGCTGCTCGCTGCTGCTGGCGTCTGGTCTTTGGTTTTTCTGCCGTCCTGCCGTTCTGGCGTCCTGTCGACATGCCGGTGCTTGTGTGTCCTGTTGCCGCATCGATCACGTACCGTGCCCATACTGCCTCCACGGTCCGTGCGTCCTCCTGCGGTACCAAGTCGTCGCCGAGCATTTCCAGCTTCTGACGGTTTTTTGCTGGCTCGCCTTGTGTATGGGCGATTCTGTGGCCTTTTGCCGTCCGGGCCACGGTGGGTCTTGCCGGGGATTCTTGCACGCTGATCCTTGCTGGTGTGCAACCTGGTCGTGCTTGCCGTCCCATTCTTGCCGGCGTCGTCTTCTTCCGGTTGCCCCCTGGTACCTCTCCCGCAGTGATTAGTTGGGTCCTGTGGCGAGATGTTGTCAATCGGGCATGGCTTTCCCTGAACTTTCTTACGCTTGCTTGCAGCCGCTGCATCTTTAATTCTGTAACGATAAATGATTGGCTTGTGTTATCGTGGATTTCGCCAGTGTTGGTTAGTAGCGCAGGGGGTTCTAGTAACTGATCGTTATTTTACCCGGTTCGTGGGTTTCTATCGATGGTTACCGATGTTGATTTTCTATCCATTGTTACCGATGTTGATTGGGTTAATTCAACTGGATTGGTTTTTCTTCATGTTCCGATTGTTTCGCGGTTATTCTTTGCTATATTCTTATTATCGGTTTAGTAGGGTTTGGTATCCCCGATATATACAAGTTTAATTTTTTTTTCGACTTTGTGTCCGTCATATTTAGGCGCCAACTTTGCGTTGAATTTGTCGACGGCCTTTGATAATGCGTGTGTCCAGGAATTCTTTACAAGACCTGCCCGATCTCCAAATTTCTTTGAAAGTTCCCAAATCGATGCACTGATCAGAGCTGATATTCTACCGTCGGTGATGATGCAAGGCACAAGGAGAAACATTTGTGACTCACTCCTAGGCCAAGAGACCATCTAGGGGTGGGTACGTAACTGGACGATTTCCAATACTAAGGCCAACAAAGTCGCATCCTTCACGACTCAAGTACACCACAAAAATGAAGATTCCTTAGACTCTCTTCTCAGCAAGATCTGGGAGGTGGAAGATCTATCATTCCAAATGGTAAAAGAGTTACCAGCTCTGCTGGTTTCCCTTTGAGAAAATGGACTTCAGGCACGGGCCAGAGTGGCTGCAAGGGCCACAAGAGCTGTGGCCAGCGCAAAGCGATGTGCAGCCGAACACAAAGCTCGAGCAGCGCGCGGTGAATGCACTGCGAGTCCTGCGATTCATTTTTCATTTTTGGTGAGCGAGGCGAGTTCGCCATAAATTAAGTAATAATTACACTTCGTTTTGGGTGTGAGTGCTAAAGAATAGAGAGATAGGAAGAGACGCATATACATTTAAGAACTACATTAGGGACAAACTACAACGTTTTAATACAAAATAAAAGCAGAATGAACATATTGAAGACTGATACTTAGTGGAGGGTCTGGACGCTGGAAAAGGAGGTAGGAGCCCTTACTAAGGTGGATTAAAGCCCCACCAGCCGAACACGAGGTTTTTAGCAACGTGTACATATATATACATGCATATATGTATGCATATGCAAACGAGTAGAAACTGCCAGAAACTTTCAAATTAGCGACGCACATGCAGCCGCCATAACGGCACTTTGTTTTTTTCGGGCAGCTAAAGAAAAGAAGGGGAAGAGTAGAGCAGAGAGAACCGCCGCTTCACGTGCAGATCGCAAATTACTATTATACATACATACATACACATATGTACATAATTTCCGCTCTTGGTTGCGCCGCCATTAGGGCGGGGACCAACTTATATATTGGCCCTTTCGATTAAAACATGTCACTCATAAAATACACTTCGTCGAAAACACATCGAGCAAGAAAATTAAGGAAAAATTAAATCGTCGTCGCGAACTCATCAAATCCTGAAAATTTAACAAAGAGATCCTGCAAAAAAAGAGAGGATAATAATAGTCCTTCGGCCCCGAGGACATACAGATCCTGCTCACAGTGAATAAATAAAATAAATCAAAGAATAAAATAAAACAAAATAAATTAATTAAATAAAATCATTAAATAAAATAATTAAAATAAAAAAATAAAAAAATAAAATAAAAAATAAAATAATTAAAATAATTAATAAAATAAAATAAAATTCAATAAAAAAAATAAATCGAAATAAATTGGATAAATTAAACGAAATAAAAGGATACACTGGGAGAATTAAATAAAACCAGGACACACGGAAAATAAATTAATAAATTAATAGAAGAGGAAGAAAATAATAAAAGAAACGAAATAGATAAATACAATTAAATAAAATCAATTAAATAAACTAAATAAACCAACATAAACTAAAGCAAGGCTATTAAATTGAATAAAATCGGGCCACACTGAAAACAAAATAGAGCAAATAAAAGCATAAAATAATCCAAACTAAAAGGAAAGAATAAAATAAAATAAAAAAGGAAGCTAACTTCGGCTCACTGAAGTTTATATACCCTTGCAGAATTAAAATAAAAATTAACACCGATATTCTGTAATAATAATTAGTGGCCAAATCTCGAACATAATAAAAATGGTTTGAAAATCGGCTAAGTTACGTTTTTTTAAAATTTTCCTCATTGTTCCTATGGCAGCTATAGGATATAGTTGGCCGATTTTAATGAAATTAATAATGAAATTTTGAAATAATATAATATGGCCAAATTCCAAGTTTGGTGAAAATATCTTGAAAACTGACAAAGTTATGGATATTTCTTTTATTTTCCTGATTGTTCCTACGGAAGCTATAGGATATATTCGGCCGATTTTCATGAAATTAAAACAGAAATTCAGGAATAATATAAAACGGCTAAATCTTTGATGAAAATATGTTGAAAACTGACAAAGTTAAAATTTTGTTCTAAAAATTTTCCGATTGTTTCTATGGCAGCTATATGATATAGTGGTCCGATCCGGCCCATTCCGACATATGTACGAGTGGGAGTATATAGAAGACTAATTGCAAAGTTTCATTCAGAAAGCTTTATAACTGAGGGACTGGTTTGCGTAGAAACGGACAAACGGACATGGATGGACATAGATCTACTCGGCTGTTGATCCTGATCAAGAATATATATACTTTATAGGGTGGGAGATGTCTCCTTCACTGCGTTGCAAACTTCTGACTAAAATTATAATACCCTGCAAGGGTATAATAAAGGAAATAAATTAATAAAATAAACTCAGGATACACTGATAGAAAATAAAACACACAAAGGCTGGATACACCCTAAAATAAATTAAATAAGAAAATAAAATGAATAAATAAATTAAAGTGAGGAAATCATATAGGAAATCAACGGCTACACTGAAAAAAGGGAGAACAAATAATTAGCGAAATCAAATAAACGAAAGGGAAGAAATAAAAGAAAATAGGACAAATGAGGAAAAACATAAAGCCTAAGGGAAAAATGTATACACTGAAAAAAATTAATAATAACGGTAAGTGATAAAATAAATAAATACAAAAAAAACAAATAAATAGATAATAAAATAACTATATATAAAATATACAATACAATAATCATTACATAAAATAAATATTAAATAAATAAATAAGAATATATAGGGTAGATAAAGAAATAAGATAGGCAAACGAAGAAATGGAAAATATAACGAACGGATTAAATGAAATGGAATAACAATAAATTAAGAAAGGAAATTTAATTAAGACAAGCGGAAAAGAATAAGAAAGGAATACGGCGGAAAAGGAAAAAAAAAACAATGAAGCTATCGAAGGAAAAGGAATACAGCGGAAGGCAAGGAAAAATCGAAGAAAAGAAAAAATCTAACACACAGAGAAAAAATAAATAAGAGAAAGGAAGATAAGGAAATAAAGCAGCGAAAACAAAAGTAGAAAGATAAAGAAGGGAAAACCAACGGGCAAACGGATAAAATAACCGAATAATAATTTAAAATAAATATAAAGAAGAATAAATAGAAATAAATAAAATAAATATAAATAAAAAAAATAGTAATAAATAAAAGAAAAAGTTCAGTTTAACACCTTGGAAAAAACAAAGAAAAAAGAAGGCAATAAAATAATAAACAATAAGAATAAATAAGTTCGACAGGTGTCAAAAAAAAAAAAAATAATAAACGAAGCTGGTAAAACATAATATAAATAAGCTGAATAAAATAAATCTTGGAAATCAAAACGAAAGAACCTCATCATGGGAGTCACCTGGATCAGCTACAGGAAGATGTTAGAGCTGGAGACCATACTCCCTGAATTTGGTTTGGAACGCGAAGGCACAGTAGAGGAGCAGCGATCGCGGCTGATTGCTTTTGCACGTCAGCAGGACCTTTCTGAGGCTGTACAAACCCGCCTCGAGGAACTAGAACGAAACTTCGGGAACGCTCCCACAGGGGACGCGAAGTTGCTGTCACCCATGTATTTGGACTCGGAGGAAAACTCACCCGGAGCTGCGGCGCCGACGGCACCACTTACCCTTTTGCTGCCCAGGAGTACCTCTCTTGCCGCAGGGATACGCCTGTCGACGAAAACGGAGGAGCCACCGCGCTCAACGAACTACCTTGGGGACCCGGGAGCCGCACTATTGGATCGTATGACCAAGTGGGGACTCTCATTTGACGGGGCGACGGATCCGCTCTGTTTCATAGAGCATATCGAGGAACGGGCCGATACTAGCCGGATCGACCAGAATTATCTCGCCCCGGGTTTGATAGTGTTGCTGAATGGCCGAGCCAAGAGCTGGTACAGGACCAATGGCCTACGGAACGCCACTTGGACGGAGGTTCGTAGGGAGTTTTTGGATTTCTTTTTGCCGCCGCGCTATTATCAGCAGTTGGAGGACGAGATTAGGATCCATTTTCAGAGACCCAAGGAGCCTTTTAATGAATACCTTGGGGACCTGCGCCTGCAGATGCACCGGGCAGGATTCACAGTGGAACGAGCGCTGGAACTGGTCTACGATAACATGTCACCAGAATATCAATTTGTTAGGAGACAGGATTTGCGCACCCTGGCGGAACTGACCCACTTGGTGGTCGACCACGAGAAGACTCGCCGCAGGAGCGGACGGGCTCAGAATCAGCAGGACCCGAACTCACGGATGCGGACCGCTCGGCCCGCAGGCCGCAGACGAACCCTATGCCGGAAAATTTTTGTAGGAACGCGAATACAGGTCGGGCATCGACACCGGAGCAGGGACCAGTAAACGTGCGGGATTTTGATTTTCTGCTGGAACTGTGGACGACGAGGAGTACGGGCATTCGAATGCTGCCGATGCCAGGTTTCGGGAAACGGAAACGGGCCGCGAGTGACCGGGAATCACCCGAGGAACCCAGCCAACCCGAACAACTAGAGGGGAGGACCCTCCACCAACGCCAGGGACGCATCCGAGCCACCATCACTATGGGAGGGCGAAGATTCGTGGCCACCCTGGATACGGGAGCTACACATAGCTTCATCAGCGAATAATTGGCCAAGGAATTGGATAACAAGAAAAACACGAGGGACGTACGAACACAGGTCAAACTCGCCGATGGGACATGCCGAGAGTTGACAAGAGCACAAGCAGCCAACATCCATTGCGGGAAACGCAGCGCACCAACCATCCTACTGGTCATGGCAGATGCTCTGGACGACGTACTACCAGGGATAGATTTCCTGTGCGGAATTGGAGCCACCATCCAGTGCGGGGGACAGACCCTTGGCTTGATGCCGGACGAACACACGAAGCCGCCGTGGGCGCGGACTCGGAAAATAGGGGCCGACACGGAGCCACGCTCTGAACAACGAGGAACACCAGCAGGGCCACGCCATGAGCAACGGACGGAGCCACGCGCGGAACAGATGGAAAGGTCACAAGAGGAAGAGATGCGAGAAAGGTTACAAGAGGAAAAACTACACGAGGAAGCCTCACGACCAGGACGAAACCCCAGGGAAGCCCTTAGCAAGCCACCAGGAGTTCGTCAAGGAGTCAGACTCCCAGGGAAGCCACGAGCGGGCCACCAGGAGCCGGATCCCAGGGAAGCCCTTAGCATGCCACCAGGAACCGGACTCCCAGGAAAGTCACAAGCGGGCCACCAGGAGCCAGACACAATCGGGCCTTCTGCGGAACGACGAGGAGTGTCGACGAGGAAACAATTAGGAGGAATAGCAGAAGACACGCATCGAGGTTTATTTGGCACGGTTATCCAGGAGGGGCCGACCGCCACACAAGGACCAGTACCCAAGCCGCGTACTGTACAAGGACAATTGCAGATCCCTGCCCCTCGGGCAGCGACTCGGAGTTCATGCATGGAAACAGCCCTGGATACGGAGGTACCCACGACTAGCTGGAGCCATGTTTTGCCTGTGGCTAACCCATTTCGCACAGAAGCGTGTCCACTGTGTCCACAACTGCGAGCCCGAGGAACCGGACCCACCGGAGCCAGGACGAGAATACCCAGAACCCTGGGTGGAGGAATTCCTGGAACAGGAATTGGGAAAATTTGAGAATCTGGCCGGAGTATCCCACATCGCGGAGCACCGGATCGTAATGCGCAACGACCGTCCGATAAAACAGAGATATATTCTACGAAACCCGGCCATGTGAGCCGTCATCGATAGACAGATAGACGAGCTTCTTAGGGACGGCCGCATCAAGCCGTCTAAGAGCCCGCATAGTGCCCCCATTGTGATCGCGGCCAAGAAAAACGGTGACGCACGGATGTGCATAGACTACAGACCGCTCAACGAGAGCTCTGTGCCGGATGCATACCCGCCGCCAAGGATCCACCAAATCTTAAAGCGACTACGGAACGCTAAGTTCATCTCAACGTTGGACTTTAAGAACGGTTACTGGCAAATTCCAGTGGCTCAGGAGAGCCGGGAATGTACGGCCTTCACGGTTCCTGGCCGAGGCCTATTTCATTGGCGAGTTATGCCATTTGGACTCCACTCGGCGCCAGCGACGTTTCAGCGGGCACTGGACACGGTCATCGGTCCGGACATCGTCATCGGGTCAACATTGGAGGAACATGTGGAAAACCTTCGAGAGGTGTTTCGCCGACTACGCATAGCCAACCTACGGACTACTTGGGACATGTGATCAGCGAGGAAGGGATCCATACGGACCCCGACAAGGTGGCCGCGATCCGAGAGTTTCAACCGCGAACTTGCTTAAAGGAACTTCGAAGATGCCTGGGTATTGCATCCTGGTATCGTCGATTTGTTCCCAACTTCGCTGACATTGTAGAACCAATGACGTCATTGCTGAAGAAGGGCAAGAAATGGGATTGGACACCGCGACAGGATCAGGTATTTCAGGAACTGAAAACGCGACTGACGGAAGCACCTGTCTTAGTCTGCCCGGACTTTGAGCAGAAATTTGTGCTGCAGACGGACGCCAGCGAATACGTCATCGGAGCCGTACTCACACAAACCATCGAGGGACAAGAACGAGTGGCCTATGCCAGCCGCCGCTTAAATAGCGCGGAAAGGAATTAATCGGTAACCGAGAAGGAGTGCCTCGCCATCGTATGGGCCGTAAGGAAGATGCGGTGTTACATCGAGGGATATCGATTCGAGGTAATAACGGATCATCAGGCCTTGAAGTGGTTGAACTCCATTGACAACCCACTCCAGCTGCTGCAGTACCAATGTGACGTCCACTACCGGAGGGGAGCCCAAAAACTAGTGGCCGACGCCCTCTCAAGCCAACCGCTGCCAGTGGCGCAGCAAGCAAAGGTACAAGGGACAAACCGCAGGTGGCTCACAAGGATGTTGAAGAAGGTTCGGACCGAACCAGCCAAGTTCACGGATTACAGGGAGGAAAGCGGACAGCTTTATCGCCGCATCGGGCTACGGCCACAGGAGGAGGAGTACACACCATGGAAGCTGTGTGTAGGATCGGCTTATCGCCATCGTGTTCTACAGGAGAACCACGATATTCCCGCTGCCGGATATCTGGGAGTCTGGAAGACGAGCAATAGCGTGGACCTGCGATATTATTGGCCAGGATTTTTTCGCGACATCGCCCGCTACGTACGCAACTGCCTGAGTTGCCAGAGGTATAAGGCCAGCCAGGAGAAACCGGCGGGACACATGTTCACACCAAGTAGAGGAGCCATTCCACGTCCTCTGCGCGGATTTCGTCGGTCCGCTACCGCGGTCAAAACAGGAAAATACAAGGCTTTTAGTTTTCCTCTATTTTTTCAGCAAATGGGTGGAATTAATCCCACTACGTAAAGCCACGGGAACACATCTGGAACGCGCATTTCGGGAACGAATCCTGAGCCGTTATGGAATGCCACGAACGCTCGTCTGCGACAACGGCACACAATTCACGGGTCTATCATTCCGGAACCTCTGCAAGTCCCTAGGAATGGAGTTGCAGCACACGGCCCCATACACACCGAGGCGGAATCCGACAGAGAGAGCAAACCGGACGATTAAGGCCATGATCGCCCAGTATCTGGATGGAAATGAGCAGAACGAATGGGATAAACTGCTCCCAAAGATATCGCTGGCGATAAACAGCAGTATCTCCGACACAACGGGATTCAGCCCAGCCTTTCTGGTTCAGGGAAGAGAACCTCGGCTGCCTCACGCCCTGTATGACGTGGAATCCCCGAAGTAACCCCGCCGGAACGCAGTTGGCAGCTGCACCGCATCTTTGAAGTCGCCAGGAACAATGCCGACCGAGCATCGGCTGATCAGCGACGACATTATAATCTTCGCCGACGGGAATGGAAGCTGCCGGTGGGATCCCTAGTGCTGGTTCGACGCCACGCCTTATCGAATGCCACGGAAGGATTCGCGGCAAAATTGGCAGCGAAATATGAGCGGCTGTTTAGGGTAGCCAAATTCCCTTCGCCTAACATCGTGCAGCTGCACATACCGGGCAGCCGCCGACGGCGGACCGCCAGTCTGAACCAACTGAAACCGTATCACGGCGAGGAAACTGATACGGAGGAGGACGAGGACGAAGAGGTCGCCCCGACCGTCGAAAACAACTCCGCTCTCGGAGGACCGGTATAGACGACATCGCTGTCGGATACTCTGTCGAAACAGACAGAGCTCATGGAGTCAGTTGATGACGGGTGCGCCCGCCCAACACTCCGCTCCCCACCGGGGAAAACCAGTAAACACGAACACCGAACAGATTTATAGGTCAGACTTTCCCACTGCGGGGAAAACAAACGGGGCCACGACGACAGCGTGGACCTCCGCTATTGATGTTGGTGCCAGCATCCGGAGTACCGCAACCAGCGCCGCCAGCAGGGGCACTGGAGACGATAGTGCTCTCGAGTGAGAGCGAGGAGGACATCGAGCCCGACGCCCGTTTCGGGGAAGCCAGGTGAGAAGCCACTCCACCACGGGAGGTGGCGACGCCCCTGTGGCTGATTTCCACGCCTCCATCACCGGACTCGCCCACACTGCTTCCCTGGGAAGCTCCGCACCAGCCAGGACAGCAGCCAAGGGTCACGGCCGAAAAGGAGGCCGAATTACGGGCCTGTTTCGTCTAGGTGTCGCCCCGCACCTTGGCGAACCTGGTACCGGTCCCTGGACCGCTAGGGGCTACGTATGAGGAAGTGTCCGACGAGGACACGAGGCCCCCACCACTGGTGGAGAGGCCCGGGACGCCAACGCACGAGACGGCGCCCGGAGTGGCCTGAACACCGCCACGAACGCCCGGGAGGACCATCGGGCCAAGGCCGACGGAGGCATATAGTCCGCTCCGTGACGGCTATATAGCAACACGGGACCCAGGGTCGCTGGCATCTCCAACCCGATGGAGATATTCGGACCAGGGCCGTTCTTGGCCAGGTTTCCCGCCACAAAATGAGCGTCCGCCACTGTTGGCCCACCTCCAAGGGCACCCATGGCTGCGGATGCGCCTGTCCGGAACTACCGGCCGAGGAGGCGATCCGCCCCGTGGGAGGATTCGCCGAGCAGCGCGTCCGATGAAGAAGAGCCGCCTGCACGGCAGGTGTCATGGAACTCCCGGGAACCCTGGGTAGCGGCGCCAGTTTGGTGGTCGACGCCAGAAGGGCGACTGGCGGCACTCCTAATACGGCGCGTCGAGGACCGTCTGCGCACGCGAGGCCAGAGGACGCGGCGCTATTTGGACGGGGAGGACGGACAACGGTTCCGCGTCCAAATCAGTGTCCTCGGGAAGGTGAGGGTGTTCCTCCGCCCCACCCGGTAGTAGGGGGGGG
>VNJN01005931.1:0-10679 GCA_008042485.1 Drosophila mayri | reverse complement strand
AGGTACGCAGTCCTACCGATGCCGAGTCTGCAGTGGGATCCACCCGCTGAAGAAGTGCCGCCGCTTTCTGCGGTTAAGCGCCGAGAAGCGGCTCCGGGCGGTTCTCGTCAACCGGTATTGCTCCAGTTGCTTGGCCCACGAGCATTCGGACGGAGCGTGTCGGCGAGGGGACTGCTGCAAGACGTGTGGTCAGGATCACCACTCGTTGTTGCACATCGTGGAGGAGCCGCGGGCTCGGCGTCAGCCACGTCAGGAGGAGCACCGGTCACGGAGGGCGGGAAAAAGCACGCGGAACTGTGCCTCGGCTTTCGTCCGCCACTTTCCGGCACTCATAAGCCGCTCCACGGCCGGCGCCGTCTCGGCGCTCTTCGGCAACTTCCCGGAATTCTTCCGCCACTGCCCGGCGGTCTTCAGTTTCGCAACGGCCATCATCCGCCACTCAGCCGCGCCTAGGCAATTTTTCACCTCTCGTCAATGGCCCCCGCAGGACGCGGACGCCGCGCCAATCCTGTCGTCGCTGCTGCAGCGGAATATCGTCAACGTTTTGCCGACTTCGTTTTTGCGTATTGACACCGGGACCCGGATTTTTGACACGGGAACCGTCTTTGACCCGTGTACGCCCTCGAGTTGTATTGATGCGGCGTGTTTCCGTCTGCCTACCACCAGCGTGGGGGATGAGCAAGTTTGTTCCGCTACCGTGGGGTCCATAACCGACGATAGCGTGCGGCTGGACGTAATTTTCAAAATTGAGCCTCACGTGCGCGTTCGAACGCCGTGCCGTCAGCTGAGCGTCGCGGTGCGTGCCCACTTCCGGGGCATCACCCTGGCCGAGGAGCGTTTTTATTTGCCAGCCACGATTCCCGTGGTCCTGGGCCCGGACATGTATCCGCGTATTATGCAGCCGGGCTTCCTGAAGGTGCAGGACGGACTACCAGTGGCCCAAAGCACCGTTTTCGGATGGGCCGTATCCGGAGCCTGCCACCAACCTTAATGGCGTGGGACCTATTGCAACCTGAGTGATTGCAAGGGGGGCGGAATGTTTAGGTGAGGGGCCCACTGTCCAGTCGTGGCTCAGCAAACTTTAAGAACGCACCCGCGCTCGGCCCTGTTGCTCACGTACTCGGGTTCCGCTCGCGCGATCGCTGTCCGCCACTCGGGCCCGCTCCCATACTGTTAAGCTTAGCTTATCGGTCGGGAGCGCGGCCCTTATGTTATGTTAAATTAGTTCCATATTTGAAGCTGAATAAAAGACATGCGATTGTGCCCTTAAAAATTTACCCACGACGCATCCAATTCTTTCACCTCGAGCCAACGGGTTATTTGCGACCCCGACGTGGGATTATTTCTACTGGGATTTCTTTCCCCTTCTGGCTATCTTTGGCGGCAGAAACGCCACTGCAACCAAGGAGTTGGGATGAGACATTTATCTTGAATGATGAAATGTCTCTGGCATACGAAAATTTGAATTTTTCCACCTTGATATTGCTAGCTTTGATTTTGCCTTGAATATAGGCTAGGACATCTTCCGATGCGAGATTAGGGGCAAGCCTCGAAACAAATATTGGTTTCGAAGGTGGTACTGCTGTGAGGGTCTTACGTATCGAATTGTTACCAACCGCGGCCGGTATTCCGGACATTGTTGGACCCTGGGTAGGTTTTTGCGGAGCCAAATCCGCATCGGACACAACGGACAATGCAGAAATTGTTGCCCGGCGATTCCCCAACGTCCGATTCGGTTACCAAATCTTTGATCGTTCCTGATCTCAGAACCATTGGAACGGGGACCAGAAGCTGTGGCGACGGAGAGTGGCAGGAAATTTGTTTCTATGTCTCACACAGTTGCAGCCGACTAGTAGCGGATTTTTTGCGTTTCGAGGACTCATTTAATAGATACCATACTATTGAATTGAGCGTCTATCGCGGAGAACAGGTCATTCGCCTTGCGAAAAAAGGCCTGGATCCACTCCTGGTCTGGCGCATGAAGGATGATAACTTCATCTCAACCGTTTGACAGGCCTCACAACATAACGCAGGCCCTTTTTTGCTGGACACTGCGTCAGCCATTCGACCTGTTATCTCGATGCACAAAGTTAAATTTTGAAATTGAAATTGAACTTTCAGAGTTCTTGAGTTAAGAGTTCTTAACATGCCACAGTTCATGAATTTTTTAACAAAATTAATTCTCGTGCTCGTACGCCTCAAACTCCCTTAGCTTTGCCTTCAAAAAACTATCAGAACGTTCGCAGTTTAATGGGGAAGCCTTTGATGCCGACGTAATTATCTTTACGGAAACGTGTCTTTACTCTTCTGTCTGTGATACTGAACTGTTTGCAGGCAATTATGATATCATTTCCTCTGTCCCTCATAAGTTTATTCACCTTTCATTTATTCATCTTTCCTTGGGACAATTAAATAACATTAAAAACAGCTGTGATAAAATCTTTGACCTCATTTTTGTTCCGACTTCGCCAATGCATATGTGTCTAGAAATACGCTCTCTCTTGTCCCGAAGACGCTTTTCACCGTACTATAGAGATAATACTTGAGGCTTCGGTTCCGTTACTGCCTTGTGCCTCTGCCCAGCCTGCAACTTTTCGCTGCTTCCGCAATGCCAATTTCACTGACTTAAATACTCGCTTTTCCTCAATCGCTTGGACCTGTTTAAATGATACTGACGATCCCTCTTACATGGTTGAACGTTTCTATGACATTTTATATTCTTGTTTTGATACGTTTGTTCCTCCATTACCCTCTCCTATTATCGTATAAACAAAATTTGAATTCCAGACTCTTTAAAAAATTCAACTGAACAACAAGCCGAACGTGCTAGTAGCTCGCTCCGATTTCTTGACGCACAATTCCGAATGCTACAACAATCACTTGCTTATATCGATGCAGAATTGAGTTTCAGACAAATCCGAAGCAATTTCATGCTTTCTTCAATTCTAAGCGATAATCAAAGATCTTTCCTTTCTGTCTTCATTTCAACACTCAGTCTGCTTCCTCTGAGCTTTATATTGCGAACTTAAGCGAAAGTTTTTGCAGTCTACGTATTATACTTTTATATTTGATGTAACGTCGTTGTATAAATATTCTACTCTATGCATTCCAACTACATTTTTTTTGCCCACAATCGGCGAGGACGATGTTCTTCGGAATTTAAAATCTGTCAACCCATCCTCCTCTTGTGGTCCCGCTCTTGTGCCTAGTTTCTGTTGAGAAATTGTGCTAATGCGTTATGAAGTCCTTTGTCAAAGCTCTTTAAATTATCTCTTATCATGTCGTTCTTTCCGGATAGTTGGTAGGTGTCTTTTATAATTGAGCTTTATGAAAAAAATATAGAAATTTGGGATTCTCTCCTTTGCTGACTGACTGTATTGCAACATATTTATATAACCGTACTTAGAGAATTGCTTTTAGGGGCTCATTCTCAGATCTAGTTCACGTAACTTCAGGTTTTCCGCAAGAGAGCCATCTCGGACCACTTCTTTTTATTATTTTTATCAACGACTTAACCAATGTTGTTGCTCGTTCTCAGGTAATGATGTACGCCGATGATGTAAAACTATGCTTGGACCTTGGAGTTTTGTTTACCCACAACTAAAACCAACGATCACATTAGTTTAATTGTGGTAAGGCTAAAGGTGTCTTCGCTTTTGTTAAGCGCTGGTCTAAGGAGTTTAATGATCTCTACACCACAAAACTCCTATTTATCTCTCTGGTTCGTCCCATTCTGGAATACTCCTCTGCTGTATGGTCACCCCAGTTCGCGAAATATTAGGATCTTATAGAATTTGAACAGAAACATTTTCCTCTTGTTTGCTCTTCATACTTAGACAGACTGGGCTTTTAGGACTACCTACGCGTAATGACTGTCGGACCTGCCATGGTGTGATGTTCATACACAAACTCATTCATACAAGGCCATCCCGTCACATTCGACACATTGCACTATGGTCCAGCCGACCACTTTAGTTGGACAAAAGTAATTTTTTAAAAGTTGATGAATTTAATTAATTTTAGTATCGATAGATTGGAAATAGAGCAACTATATACGTGGAATGTCCCTATTTTTTATAAGAGGCGAAACTTTCGCACACGTAGCTGTTAAAGTCAGTTGTTTGTTCACAAGAAAATGGGCAGCGTTAAAGTGCGTAAAAAACACTATTTTAAAAATATGAAATCTCGGAAAAAACACTCAAGACTATACCATTTTTTGCTGAAATATATTTAAAAATGTTTAAATTACCTATTTTAAAATTTTAATTTGCCTCAGTTGTTGTTATGATTTTGTAATTTATTACACGCTAAAATAGGTCTTCCAAAATATGTAATTTTTTAAACCTCTTTTTGGAAAGGTAAATCTAGTGAAACCCACCTAGTCCCACCTTAAGAACTAGTGTGCATTGTAGAGTATTTAATTCTCTTTCAATTGCATATAGTCACTTATGCCACATTTGACCACATTTCTTAAAATTTGTAAAGATTACCCTATTTTATACGAAAATTACACCTTAAAATCTTTAAAAATCTCCCAAAACTAATTCAAACTTATAAAAATCCACTAAAAACTTTAGAGTATAGTCAACTAGATATGATACAATGTAAAAACAAATTTTAAAATCATTTAACGATTTTTTAATAAATTTTCCATGCAATTATAGGCAAAATTGGCACTATATTCTGATTTTTCCTATGATAAACTTTTGATACAATTTTTAAAATATTGTTAATCTTAAGATTTATAAATCTATCTAAAAATACAATTTTTTGTTCCTATGAAAGCTATAGGATATAGTTTTCTGATCCGTATAATTTCAATCCATTATCATCCTATAAATACCAAAATTCGGTTGGTAAAGTTTCAAGGTGATACCTTTTAAATTAACGGAGTTATTTTCCTACGTTAAGGTAGAATCGACGACGCCAATTTTAAAATAGGTAAAATTGTTTAAAAAAAAAACAATATTCGAGAACATTTTTTTTACAGGGTTTTATTCATTATTATAACAGTCCAAAACAAGAAATAATTATTTATTCTCACATTAAAAATATACTTAAAAACTACACAAAAAATAAACAACCTTTTTTCTATCTTTTTAAGGGCCTTCTTTCTTTGACCTAATTAGATAACAAAAATCGCAAGTAGTTTCGTTACTTTAGTCGAATCTTAATATTAAGGCCTAAAACTAAAAAAAGTGAATTAAGATGTTGCCTATTATTTAAAAAAAATTTGTTCTTTTTTTAGTCGTTTCGACGAAGTAAATTCTCAATAATGATACTTAAATGCAACCGATGGACTTATTTAGTTTGCACGCAGCTACATCTAAGCATTAACAACAGCTGTACGAAAAATGAAGAAAAAGAAACAAACAATACTAGAATAATCGAACAAGTGCGACCACGCGTCGTCGAATCGACAAAGCATGACCGTCCGCTGGACCATAGTGCATTGCCCTGGAGGTTTGCAAGACAAACCTCGAAATACATGAACCTTTTCGTGTTTTATGTTCTTTGTACAAAGAGTATTACCATTTACGTTACCTTTCCTTACATCTGCCCACCTGATGCGAGTCAGAACACATCTTTAAAAAATACTCCCTTCTTCTGCCAGAGGTAAGGGTATAGCCTTATCTTGCAGTTATTTGCCATTTTGTTAATAAAACACAATTACAAAAATACACTAAGTTGAAGTGCGTTACAGCATAAAGTTGCTGCTAAACTGAATTGTTCGGTAGTAAAGTGAAGGGGTAGAAACAAAAAGGTGTGACGAGTATCACATAGACCTTCAAGAGGAGCACACCGAAACTAAATAATGTTGGAGAACTTTATCGAACTGTTACATCAAAAGTAGGATCTGGATTAATGGCTAATAACGTGAACGAACAATGGCTAATTCCAATTCTATCGTATAATTTATTGATAGATCGAGGGCACATTATCAAATAGTTGTAATACGCTATAATACAAAAATACGGTCACATGATGAAATCATACTAGCTAGACTTTTCGAAAAAATATGATACCTCTACCATCATAGAATTACTGCTATGATGCTATAATCTAGTAAGTTTGAGCGAAACAACAAAAGAATGTGTTATTCAACCCGTATATCTGACTTTAAGTTTGATTTTACTAAAAAGTGTAGTAAAAAACCTCAACCTTCGTGACCTTTGTTATCGGCAAAAATGGTAATAGAACTGCAATTAATGGGTTGTCAGTCTAGATTTTCAATACAGATGCAATTAATTAGGGTTAGATGTCAAGCTGTCAATAGGGAAGGGTAATAAAGATGCAATTAATTAGGGTCAGTGCATGCAAAAGGGTATAGCGAAAGTAAAAGGGTACTTGAGATATCAAGTGTACAAAGGCTCCGACAAGGATAGGAACACGTGTGCAATCCTGGAGCGCACGTGCACTTTCTCCGCTCCGGACCGATCCCGATGTGTAGCGTCCCCGTCACCGCACTGCAACGATTTTGAAACGTACGTGGGCGCCCTTAAAAAAGAGACAGTCTGTGACTGAAGAAGGGTGTTGATCTCGTATCAGATAAACCTCACTCTTCTCGTCTAAACAATTAGATTTCAATACACTTATTCCACCTACATTTAAATGAATTTGGGTGACATTTAGATAAGGATATATTTGTAACGGATTCTTAAGCAAGTTATCACAGGTTAAAAGGGATGAAAAGGTTAAGAAAGGATGTAAAGTGATTGTCCGAATTTTTTTTTTTTTTGATTTTTGTGGATTTGCGGATACTATAATTCTGACCTAAGATCCACTTCTAGTTTGCAATTCAAACGGTTGTGATCAAAATTCGGATCTTCAAAGTTTACCATAACCAACCAACCATCTTTATCATATAACAATATTTTATATTTCTTTATTTTTAATCCTCTTTCTTCTTATTGCAGATCTTAAAACCTCGATATCTTCTTTCATCTTCCCTACCTTATCGATATATCGATTACACTGTAAGGATGCACTACGGCCGAGATATGAACTCAGCGGCCCAGAGTCCCTTCCAGTTAAATTTATAATTGGAAACGCCAGGAAATGGAGTGGCCGAGGTTTTGAGGGTTTTTAGGGTGGGTTTCTCGGCTCTCAACTGCCAGATTACGTTGCCCACGCTGGGCGGGTCAGAAAGCTACCGGCTCGGGGTCTCCCAGCAGCCGGATTCCCCCCTCTAGAGACTGGAGTCGTGGCCCGGGGTGCCCCAGCAGCCTGCTCCCGCGCCCGCAACCCAGGCCTATGACCACAGTGCCGGCGTGCCCGAGCTGCCGCCGTGGTATCCCAACGGCGGGCCGTCGCCCTCCCCTAAATATGCCCCTTGACTCGCAATTCGCCAGCGGCGGCGCCCGGGCTAATCCCTGCGGCGCATACTGAGACTAGGCAAAGACGGCTAAGAAGGGTTCCGCAGCCGCCGCCCGCGTCCACGTCCGGATTTTAACCCAGCAACGTGTCGCTCCTGTCCCCGTCCCGCCCAAATCCACGCCTGGAATTACCCAACTGTGGCTGAGATAGGGAAGAGGGAGGCACAGCGGGGTGTGAGGGGCCGATTGGAGTAGGAAGAAAATAATATTACTTGTCGTGTGCTCATGCTGTTCTTTTATTTCATGTGTATTTGCCTGTGCTAGTCTTCCTTGTGCTCGTAAAAGTGTTTCCGTTTTATTTCCTACCCCTTTGTCTGTGTTTTCTGTTTCCTATTGTTCACACCATCCCAGTATTTAAGGTATAATTAAATGCGTCGGGCGCGGTTGGCTCACCCGATATATCTTTCAATTCTCCAAAGAAAGTCCTGTGTCTTCGTTGTTCCTCTTCGTGGGGGGGTCCTCGTTGTCCTAGATGTGTGTCCTGGTATGTATATATGTGTGGATTTATCGCGGGGTCGTCACTTGATCGTTTCTTGCACTTGAACTTTTTACGCTGCTGGCCTAATTACGTTTCTCGTCCCAGCCGTCGCGTGGCCTAATTCTGCCCGCTCCTCTCCCGGCTGCGCCGCCACGATCGATGGCACGCGCCGTTCCACATTCCATGCATTCTTTTGCATGGCGAGCTTTCCGTCTCGCTCTCTCTCCTGGGCGGCAGGTGGCCCATGCAAATTCCGTTTTTTGCATTCACTGCTCTGTTGGCGCCTGCGCCGCGGGTCTCTGCCCAGGTCGCGCTCTCTGCCGATCGCTGTTTGGCGGATCTCGTATCCCAGCCACTGCGTCATTGTTTCCTCTCGTTCCTGGAGGATGTTGCTAACGGGGCGGGTTATGTTGCCGAGGTGTGGGCCTGGCTCTATGATTTCCCTAACGCCTACCTCCCTAATCTTAACCTATGTATGTGCTTCATATTTACATCTCTCCTAACCTTAACCCTAATCTTAACCTACTATTTACATACTAATATTTACATTTTTATTTACATTTCGTGGCGGCGGCCACATCGTGACCGTCGTCACACTCCCCACCTTCTTCCGGGTGGAGCGAAGGAACACCCGTACCTTCCCCAGGATACTAATCTGTACCCGGAATCTCTTGCCGCCCTGCTCATCCAGGTACCTCCTGTTTTTGTGGATCCGGGTACGTAGGCGCTCTTGTACTCGCCGGATCAGGAGTTAGGTGCGGGGCGATACCTCGCCGAAGCAGTCCAGCAGCTCGGCTTCCTCCTCCGCCGTGACCCACTGCCGATGTCCCGGCTGGGGTGGGGCCTCCCAGGGGAGTAGAGTTTGGGAGTCCGGCGACGGCGGATTGGACATTTCCCACGGGGGCGACGCTACTTCCCGCGGTGGAGTCGCCTCTCAGCGCGCTCTCCCGAAGCGGGCGTCAGGCTCCACCTCCTCCTCCGTCTCGCTTGACAGCACCACGATGTCGGGTGCCTGCTGGGGCACTCNCACGATGTCGGGTGCCTGCTGGGGCAATCCGGCGGCCGGTACCGTCATCATTAGCGGAGGCCCGCGCTGTAGCCGTGGGTCTCGCTGTGGGGCACTGCCCACATCGATGTAGAGGGGCCGCCCCGATCCGGCAAGGGCGGCCACCTCCAATGGGTCATCCCCTGGGACTGGGCGCTTCGCCCGTCCAGGTGGAGCTCCCGGAAGTGCTCGTCCACCGCCGCCGTCAGCCAGGAATAATCCCTGACTTCCAGGGGGTCTCCTGGTTGGCGGGCATGCACTGCTGCCGTCAGTGGTGGCGGGCCCATCAGTGCGGCCGTCACTGCCACTCGAGTGAGGGGGTGACCGGGTGGCCACATGAAAATTGGCATTCCGCGTCCTGCCATAGCTGGTGGTTTCTGTGGGAGAGGGGATGATTAGTTCATGTTACCTAGCCAATCCCTACCTATGGTGTCCCTATCTTGGTCCCTATGTAGCCCCGTTGATTTTCCCCGCGATGAAAATCCGACCTATACGTCTACTCGGTGTATGTTTTCGCAAGTTTTTCCCCCGGCGGGGGAAGCAGAGTTTTGGACGGGCGCACCCGTCACCAAGTGACTCTACGAATTCTGTCCGTTGCGACAGAGTATTCTGATGGCGATATCGCCTATTCGGGTCCTCCGAACGCGGAGTTGTTCTCGGCGATCGGGGCGACGTCTTCGTTCTCCTCTTCTTCTGTATCGGCCTCCTCGCCGTGATATGGCTTTAGCTGATTTAGACTGGCGATCCGCCGTCTACGGCTACCTGGTATGTGCAGCTGCACGATGTTTGGCGACGGGAAATTGGCGACCTTGAACGGCCCATCGTATTTCGCTGCCAATTTCGCCGCGAATCCCTCAGTGGCGTTTAGTAATGCGTGGCGTCGGACCAGCACCAGTGATCCAACCGGCGGCTTCCATTCTCGCCGGCGGAGATTATAATGTCGCCGCTGATCAGCCGATGCTCGGTCGGCATTGTTTCTAGCGACTTTAAATATGCGGTGCAGCTGTCTGCTGCGTTCCGTTGGGGTTACTTCGGGGGTTCCACGGCCCGGAGTAACTTCGTCATACTGGGCGTGAGGCAGCCGAGGTTCTCTTCCCTGAACCAGAAAGGCTGGGCTGAATTCCGTCGTGTCGGAGGTACTGCTGTTTATTGCCAACGATATTTCTGGAAGCAGCTTATCCCACTCGTTCTGGTCATTCCCATCCAGATACTGGGCGATCATGGTCTTAATCGTCCGATTCGCCCTCTCCGTCGGATTCTGTCTCGGCGTGTAAGGGGCTGTGTGCTGCAATTCCATTTCTAAGGATTTTCAGAAATTCCGGAATGAGCGACCCGTGAATTGGGTGCCGTTGTCGCAGACGAATATCCGAGGCACTCCGAAGCGGCTCAGGATCCGTTCCCGAAATGCACGCTCCAGGTGTGTTTCTGTGGCTCTGCGTAGTGGGATCAACTCCACCCATTTGCTGAAAGAGTCAAGGAAAACTAGAAGCATCGTGTTTCCTTGCTTCGATCGCGGCAGCTGACCAACGAAATCCGCGCACAGGACGTGGAATGGTTCTTCCACCTGGCGTGTGAACATATGTCCGGCTGGTTTCTCCTGACTGACCTTGTACCTTTGACAATTTAGACAACTCCGTGCATAGCGGGCAACGTCGCGAAAAAGTCCTGGCCAATAATATCTTACGGCCCATTCGATGGCAAGACACTCCTTCTCGGTCACCGAGTAGTTTCTTTCCGCGCTATTTAAGCGTCGGCTGGCGTAGGCCACCACTCGCTCCTG
>VNJN01005929.1:0-100122 GCA_008042485.1 Drosophila mayri | reverse complement strand
GTTTTCTCAGTGCACTATGTGGTGGCGGAAAATTCGTGGGCGTGGCAGCGAAATGTTTTCGTCACACGCCCTAATTGCCACGCCTGTATGGCCAGCAATTGTGGGCGGTTAGTGGTGGGTGGTGGGCGTGGCAGCTGGATGCGCCTCACTTACTCTGTTTTTATTTTCCTTGCTGGCAAAATATTATCCCATTTTTCGGCCCGTCCTCGCATCTGTTTAGCATAAAGCAATTGCGAATTAGCCATAATTTGTTACCAAGTTAGCATGTGTGTGTGTGTGTGAGTGCTGCTCTTATCGCCATCAAAATAAAAGCTCATTAATGCGGCATTCGAAAGATTTTAAATATTTGCACAGCGTTTTGTTATTACCATTTTCCAGACGACGTCGCTGCGGCAACACACACACTCACTCTCCTTACACACAGTCAGACTTCGCTTAAATCGTTGTTGTATTATGCATACGACTTGGCTGGTGTGCCTGTATGTTTGTTTGCTGGTGTCTGTGGGCGCCTCGATTTTAATTAAATATGAAATGCGCTAGCCTTGGCTAGCCGCCGCTGGGCACAGCTGGAAATGGATACACAAAAACCAAACAAACAAAACTAAAAAGCCATTGACACAACGAATGTGGAATGTTCTTAGCTGAAAAGCCGAAAGACTTTTTGATATTTTTGAATTAAAAACGTAAAATTAGCATTGAATTTTATGTAAATACATTAAGCATATTTATGAGCCTTTCTGTGATTAGGTTTCCTAAGAAAAGCACTTAAAAATTTCACTGAAATATATATTTGAAGTAACAAAGAAATATTTTTATGGTCAGAAAGTTCTTAATTTTAAGACTCCATGTTTTTCAACTTCACAGTATTTAATTTTAGTTTAATTAATTCTAATATTATAATATAATAATTAATATTTTCCATATACCTATACTTTAAGGTACATAACTTAATTTTACCCTCATTCCTATTCACAGTTAAATGTATTCTGTGCGGTTTTTAATTACTTTAACTATTCAAAAGGCTTCTATAAACACCTTTTGCTCTCCATTTCCCTTAAGCTCACAGTATTTAAGGATCAAATTAACTTACTCAAAACTGTCGCTACCGTTGCTATTCCTATAATATTTCCGCCTTATTTCCGCTCCCTCAATTTCCGATGCATCCTTCCCCGGAACTTGTCACCAAAGTCGCAACTTAAGGAAATGTGGGAAACTTGTCATCGCCGAATTAGTCACTGCCACAGTTGGCGCACATATCCCATTGATTTCTTTCCAAGGAAAACTCGTTCGAGTTGTTTGCTAAAATATTAAGTAGAATGAGAGATCCAATAGCGCTTAGTCACGCTCTATAATTATTTTCGTCGATCGTCCAGAGCTTTTGTGGGGAAACCAATCAGAAAAAAACAGCCAAAATAATAAAAAAAAATAAATAAATAACAAATAAATCTGTCAATGCGTATGGGAATTTACTTTATTATTTGCATATGTAAAATATATTCTTTCTTTTTTAAAATACTTTTGCTGGAAATTTATTCTTAGCTAGAAATTAAGATTTTCAAGTTCATAAACCAAAACTATTACAAGACCAATTTTTCTTAGATTTTTCTGAGCACTTTGTGGGGAGGGGAAAAGCAGAAAAACCAGGAAAGGCTGCAGCTCATAAATAAGAACTGTTGCGTGTTCGTTAGGGCTGCTGTTGCTTTTTCTCGTGCCTGGGTTTCTGTTTTCAACGCAATCTGCGCCACTTGTTTATGGCCGTTTAATGAATGTTGGCACTTGGCGTGCACCAGCCACAGCCGCAGCCGCAGCAACGGCAAACTGCACCAGGAAGCTAAGGCTATATGTATATGTACTATATAGCACAACAATGCACATGCAGCGAAATGAAACGCAACGAAGCCAAACGAGTCGGCAGAACCTTGGGCAGGACCCAGAGACCCTCCGGTAAAACCAATTTGTAGCTGGCCGCAGGAGCAGGAGGAGCAGCAGCGTGTTGTGCTGCCCCGACTTTTAGGTCAACTTCAGAACCGTGCACTATGCATGCAAATCCTTTTGCAGTTCCTGTTTACGAAAAACACTTGGAAAATGGAACGGGAAACTAAAAAAAGCTGTGGTGTTTGTATAAAGAAAGGTAGATATTTCTAAGGGAAATCGAAAGTACATAAGCTAACGGAGATCAGCCATACACCCTGAGTTATTTCAATAAAATGGATATAATATTTTACAATTTATAAAGAAACCCTTGATATTTAGAACCCTATAACAAAATTTATTAAGTTTATGTTTATGTTTAACTTCGGCAACATCTACCTTTGTGTTGGCAACATCAATGTTGTTCAACATATTCCTAGCAACATTTGTCTTTATTCGAATGTTGTGCAACACATTTCTAGCAATTGTCAACATTTCCCTGTGCCTGCGTACATTAATTTTGTTTTTTTATAAATTTAAGTATTATTAAACAAAGTGAATACCTTTTTTCAAAGTGAGTCACACTCGATTATAGTTTTCCTACTTGATTTATTTAAAGTTTATGTTTAAGCAAATAACCCAAACAAATTATGAGATGTTTCTTTGAATTTCTCTCTGTGCTCGCATGAGAGCACGAGAATTGACTTCTCCTTTGTGTAAACTTTTTTCTAAATTTTATGGGCACTAAGACAAGGACTGCGACAAGGGCTTGCCTCATCCTCCACAGCTTAACCCTCTTCAGAGTTCTTTCTCATCTCTCTCTCTCTCTCTCTCTCTCCATATAAACAAAGAGTTTAAATGGAAATGGAAATTAAATTTTCCTGGGCGCCAGCAAAAGTTTTGCGAGCTTAATTTGGCTAATGAAAAGCGCAAAATGTTGTCTGTCGATGGAAGGGAATGATGTTCAGTGCGTTGCTGTGGTGGTGGGTGGTGCGATGTCGGCAGCTTAAAAAGCCGCAATTGATATCCCTACAAGTAGGGAGGGGGGGATTTTTCGGAATTTCCCAAACGAAAACTTGGGAAATCAATAATTTTGAATTATCCAAAGCATTGTCCCTGCCCCCCTCTGTCTCTGCTGGTGGCCTAATTGGAGCACACGCACAACATTCCCATGAAAATGATTTGTGATTTCTGATTTCTGCCGATAAGTGGGGTCGAGTGGGCGCTGGGGAACCGCGCTGATGGTGGTAGCTGCTGCTGCTGGTGGTGGTGGTGGCGGCGGGGCATGCACGTAGCACGCATCATTAACTTGAAAGCTGCTTATCATATTTGCTCATTGTACAATTACGCGTTGAATTCGAATGGCAGGCAGAGGTGGGGTTCCCCCCTTTGAAAATCCCCCTAAAATAAAAGCAACCACAATCAAACCGAGGAATTTCACATTTCAAATGGTGGAGATTCCGCTCTCAAAGCAAAAGCAATCACAAAAGTTCCCGCATTTCGAGTAAGGTCACTCAATTATAGAAATTAACAGAATAAATATACTTTGTTTTTTAAGGCGTTGCAATGATTTATTTAATTTCAGGGCTTTTAAATTATGGAAGAACTTCCAAAGAAGTCTATGTTATCCTGGGGTCTTTGTAATGTATTTATAAATAGCTTTTGCTATATATTTTATTTATTATTTCCTTGAAATCCTTATGGCTTTTTGTAAATATTGCCAAAAGGCATAACAACAATCCCCTTTAATGTTTTACAAACAAAACAAAATACTTGACTCTGGGTTGTTGAACCAAAGTGCTAATCGAATATCATTAAATACTATTTCTGGAGCCCTCTTCAAAGGACACCTGACACCTGCCACTCCTTCCCGAGCTCCCATCACTCGCATTTGCGAATTCCCAGGGCTTTACACAAAAGATTGAACAGCGCAAAAGTAAATCCTTAAATAATTAAATGCGAAATGGCGGGCAAGGGTTTTCCCCCAGTCGAGTCACCACCCACAGCCTGCCATTCCTCAAACCGACAGCCCCGATCAGGGGCGAAATTCCTGCCATAATAATGTGTAAATAGAATCAAAATTGTTGACTCTGGCCGGGCAAAGTTTGCTGAAATTGAATGGGGGGAACACTGCGAAAGGGGGAAAAGAGAGCCATTTGAGCAAAACGTTAAGACTACAATAAGTTAACACACACACACACACATACACAATGTACAAAGAGACAGACATAAAAAAGAAAATTCATTGACATGAAATTCGGGGAGCATTTTACGTGACAATGCCATGAAATCGAATTTGCCAAGCGACCGGAAATGCGCACACCACTGTCTGTCCATGTGTGCGTGCGGGTGTGTTTGAGCGTGAGTTTCGCAGACACAGACAAGGAGGCGCTGTGGTGTATCCTGGTGTGGTGTTGCCACTGCTGTCGACATGTTTTCTGATTTATGCCACACTTTCCATAAGTTTGTCGTGTTTTAGGCCGACTCGCTACCCTAGATTTGCCTGCGCCGCTCGATCCATTCAGCCATGAATTGCGTGAGCTGCCTGTGCAAGCTTATTTACTTTTGACAGCCAGTGGTGTTAGCCCAGATATGCTCCTGGCTCAATCTGTCTTATTTTTTTAGTATAGTTGAAGGGAAAAGCTAGAAAAAGTAACAATTTCGCGTAAACACAGTTCTTAGCATTTCAACACAGAATTCTTTAATTCTCTTGGCCTTAAAACAAAATTTTAAAGAATTTTTTATTAAAGTAGATTATAACTCTATTATTCTTTTGATGGAAAGACTTGTACGACTATTTCTCGATGCTCATTATTAATTCCAGTATGGTTTTCATGAAGCCCATTAATAAGAAGTCTTTGAAATCAATTATAAAGCCAGTATCCTTTCTCCCCAAGCAGGCATCCATTTATAAAGATTTTAAACTTTTATTGTAATCAATATCCAGTCCTCTATTTGGCATCCATGAATGGTATGTGGTCTAAATTGTTTCCAAATAATTTTAAGGTGATTTCTAGGAGATCTTAATTCTATAAAATCAATCAATTTATTTAGTCTCTAGTCTGGCTTTAGGTCTTAAAATTGTAAGACTTTTTTCCATTATCCTTAGGACGAAAATCTATTTAGAAATCCCTTCAAAAGTTGAATAGTTTGAAATGACATGCATATGCCTTTAATTCTCATTTAATTCATTTCTTTTCTTTTCTAAAATATATCACTTGGCTAGTTTCCATCTCATTTACCGACAATTCATTGCTTTGTGACTTAAAAAAACAAACTTTAGCTGCCATCACTGATGCCGCCTCCATTATAGAAAAAGGACCAAGGCTGGGAGGAGCTGAAAGACAAAGAAGCAAAAGAGACGGCGACAAGTGGGGCCCCGAATGAAAGACACACTTGGAATTGTTTTTGCATTTCTTTTCTCCGTTTTCCATTCGTTGCTCTCCATTCCCCCCCACCACGATCCTTGCCCCTGCCAGTATCCTTTCTGCTACCTGCTCGGCATAAATAAAATGCGGGGCCTGGCAGCTGCTGCTTTCGGCTTTTGAAATTTTGAAAGTGGGCAATGCGGCGATGACCTTCAGGTAAGCAGAGCACAAAATTGTCAAAGGAAGGATGGTGTGCGCCTGGAAATTAAAAGCCTCGAGCAAAAACGGGGACACAATTGGTTCTGGCTCGTCGAGTCCTGGGATTGAAAAGGGTTGCGAGTCAAGGGCCATCGAAGCCCCACAGAATTGACTCCACTTCATCGACTGGCGAAGAGCTGCCAAAGGAGAGCAGCAGATATCGAAAGGGTCTTCCTGGCCGGCTTAGGCTTAGGCCAGGGGCTGTGCATTCCGAATTCCCCTCATAAATCAGAGCTCGATTCATGCAAATTGCTTGCTCACTGCCTAATGCGTCCGAGCACGTAGCTGATTACAGGAATTCGGCCAGGATCGAACGATGGCCAATTTGGTGGCCATTTTCGAGCAGGCTGGGTCTGCAGTTAAATCCCGAAATTGCTCAATTTTCACACTGGACCAGGTCCAAAAAAAAAAAAAAAAACAAGAAGCTGAACACAGAACACAGCGGAATCAATTGTCCTACCCCGCAGACCGAGGGAGATGGGAGAAACTTTCGGCAAATGGCAGCTCATTTTGTATTTATCAAAGGAGCCGATGGGGAGGCAGGAGCCACGTCTGGCCTGATGGCGGCATAAACTTTTATTTCAATGAGAGCCATGAGCAGTAACGCTTTTCCACCGCACACTGTTCAAAATTGAGGGTTTTCTTAACCATAAACACAGCATTTTCATGTAGGTAACTGTTTTGATTTTATACATTGGCTTAGAAGGATTTATAGTTTTGCGGGAAATCAGTAATTTTAATAAGTATCTCAGGTATTTATTAAGAACTTCAATTAGATTAATTTTTTCTTACTATTTCCATGGCTAAAAAAGAAAGGAAAAATCCATGACAAAAATTTGCATTCAAGTAACTTTAACAAAAATTACTCAATCGCTTTGTGAGCTCAGAAATTTTAAATAAAATGCAATTATATCAACCGTATACGTAACATTTAAATATTTACTGCAAAAATTAATCATTCGCCATGTGAGTTTCGAAATTTTTAATAATAATGCATTCACTTCAGGCAGCATTGTTATATTATATTTATTACACGGAAAACCTCTTTACTTAAATGAAATTTTAAATATTTAAATCAAAACTTACTCAACCGCATTATTGACTTATAAAATATTTCAGATCTATTTAAATATTGGCCATAACAACACCCAATCAACTCCATAGCTGCCCCATAAAATTGTATTTAAATATGCCAAAATATTACGTATACGTAATATTTAAATATTTACTGCAAAAATTACTCATCCGCCATGTGGGCTCACAAAAAAAAGTGCAAATTCAACCAGTGTGCGACACACCAGTCCCAGCTGTGAACAAAAAAAAAAAACAAAATATGAAACACACTCAATACACACGCACACTCAGGCGGCATATTCGCTGGCTTTCTCGCCATTTCCGGTGGTGCTGCTGAAGAGAGAAGACAAGAGAAGAACATAGCAAAAAGAACAAGGAGACCGGCAAGTTGGGTGGCATACTTCTCGGCACAGTTTTCCTTGGCATACAAATGCAGGTAATAACGACTGGGAAAACTAACTCCGGTGGGGGGAGGCTGGCATTTGCAAATGAAACGCGAATGTTCTAATTTTGGCCCGCCCGGAATTCGTATGTTTTTGTTCTGTTTTCCCTTAAATATTTATACAAAAAATGAGCAGCTAAGCGGGCACACACAATGACATGTGCACACACACAGACACACACAGGCACAGATCCAGGCTGCCTTGGATTGCTGCAGCGGATCCATTATTAATGCTCCCCATACGTTTCAGTTCAGCCCGTTCCGTGTTTGTTCCCTTCAGCCGAATCTGCTGACTCGGCTTTCCGCTCCATGTTTGCCCAGGACCCCGGGACCTTGGCCTGGCTTCGTCCTTTTTGCGGCTTCTGGCGGCACTGTTCCGTTTTCTGCCTGTTGCGGCCTTTGGCTTATTATCATTTATTTATTTATTTATGTCTAGCGCGTCAGAGGCAATATTTTATTTTCATTTTAGTTTGCGGATGCGGATGCCGGCCACTCGTTCGATTGTGCGAATCACCAAGGGTCAGAGGTTAAGGCTATTTGGCACCCAAGCAGCAGGGACCCATTAATAAACTTGCCAAGCAAATATTGCAATATCCAGTCCCAGAGATTGTCGGGATAATGCGTTCATTGAATTGCGAATGGTATACGGTGTGCCCTCCATCAAAGTGAAATGTTTGCTATACGAAAATAATACGAAATCCAATTTGTTCAATTAACTGGAATGTTGAATTATTTGCCTAAACGAATTTCACATGATAAATTGATGGAATTATTAAAATGAAAATTAATTTAAATAGAGAGCTTAATTTAATTAGAATTTATCTCTTCAAATGTTTCGTTCTAAAAAGGGGGAAATTATATTGATAAATTTGTGGTATTATTAAATTGAAAATTAAATTAAAATGAATCAAATAGGGACCATAATTTAAATATAAATTTAACTTCCATATCTCTTAAAACATTCTGTCAGAAAAGGGAAAATGAGGAGGAATTATAGATTATTTCTTCATTGGAATTTTTCAATTAAATAATAATAAGGATACCCTCTGCGTTGGCAGAATACCTTTCGCAATGAATTAACAATTTAGTAACTTCTTATGCCGTATCGATTGAATATGAAATGCCAAAGGAATGCTGGCTGCAATTGCAAAAGTTTCAACCGGACAGCCAGCGTTGAAAGGATCCTTCTGCCTGCCTTTAATATTTAACAGGATATCGATGGCATCGAACGACAGCTAGCTCTGAGCATTTCTTATTCAATGCAACTCAGTTGCCCTGCCACTTCCCGTTGTCCCCTAATGGGAGCCATTTGACACCCACAGGAGCCGAGATAGCAGAGGACACTCAGCCGGGACAGGACACCCGCCATCACCACCACCACCACTATTCACGGTGATGGCTCTGGGAGGCCCGATAGAAGAGTAATGGCACTGCCAGCACACAACAAGAAATTGTGTTTGCCTGGGGCCATTAATATCCCCCCCCCCCCCCCCCCACACACCTCCACACCACTCACACCACCGATAGCTGCCCCCAAGGACACTTTGTTATTTGACAGTTTTGACGAAACGCTGGCCTAAAACGACGGAAATTGACTAATAATGGGGTTAATCGCCAATAACGATCATTCCCAGAAAAGGTAAATTGTCTGTTCAACGTAAATGCACTCCCCCCGCCCTTTCCCCTCAGGCTATTAGCCATGTGTTGAAGCATGGAATTACTCGTGTTTACCCAGTAATCGTAGCTTAAACCAAGGGTATATTGCACAATGCTAGTTGAGGGGGTTTTAGGAAAATTATGAAATTGGGTAGAAAATGTGGAAAAAGAGGGGAGAATGTGCGAGAATTTTGTGATCAATGCTGGAGTTTAAAATGCTGACAGAGGGGAAAAACTGAGCAATTTGATTTTCTTTTATTTTAGGAGCATATTAAAGGCTTTTCGAATTTTAATGTCTCTGAGATAAATGATCAAAAACAAGAGTTTAAAATGTCTACACAAAGGAATAACCAGCAAGTAGATTTTTCATATTATTAATTATTTATTAAAATTTATTAAAGGCTTTCAAACTTTCAAGAGTGCACATCCTTAATGATGTGCATTGTCAAGCATATTCATTTTCCAAATCTTTTTGTACAAAATTTACCAATTTTATTAAGGTTAAAGTGAACTTTATAGTTGAATTTTCCATCAGGAAAATAAATTTCAAAGGATATCATGTATTGGATAAAATAATTAACTTTTTGTTCCCCTTTTTCTTAATTATATTTATTTTCTAAATCGTTTTAATACATTTAAAATATTTGTCTAATATTTATAATGTTTATAAACACTAAAACAAAATTTTAAGTCATTGCTTCTAAAAATTGTAATTTTATTTATAATTAGTTTTTGGGTGTGAAAAAATAAACGTCAAGTTGCACATCTCTAATTTTTCTAATAGCCTTTTAAACTTTAACCAAAATTTACTAATTTTAAATTGGATAAAGTGGTTTAGTTTTCCCTTTTCCTTAATGATGTCTCTTTTCCATTTGTTTTTAATAAATTTAAAAGACATATAATATTTTTAATGGTATTTTATAGGGACTAAACCAGCTTAAAACATACACAAATGTTATTGCCTTAAAAATGTAATCGAATTTATAGTTAGTATGCAAACGTCACGTCAAACTGCATATGTATCTCTTATATTTTAAATGGCCTTCCAAACTTTACCCAATTATTATTTATTATTTTTGCAAAAATGTAATAATTGGTTTATCATATTCATATTCCACGTTATAGAAATCCAAAGCATAGTATTTTATTCCAACTAATTAGCCACCATAAATTTGCATTAGAATAATGAGTGTAGATAAGCTTATTGTTTTTAATGGGTTTTTCTCTAATTTCGTTGCTCATGAAAATCTCAATTGTTATTTAGTCAACAGTATACCCCTCTCCCCTTCCAATGGGAAAATATATCAATCTAGATTTTATGATCAAAAGCCGACCCCACGAATAAAGAAGTGCTTTAAGCGGTTATCCGTCCGTCGGCAGACTGGCTTAACTGCTTAAACCGTTCTGGCCTGGTCGTATAATTTTCACATCATTGAGAACGTTTTGACTTGCCGGCCAGCTGGTGGGCAATGCGACGGAGACCAATGCTCATTAAGCTTAATTCGTTGGGAATCAAATATTTAAGAGATAGCCGGGATTGAGGCCTGGCCAACAGGAACAGGAACACGTGTGTGTGCTGCCAAGGCTGATTGAAACTGACACTCCTGGCACCTCGCAGCACGCGGACTCTGACTTGGGCTGGAAATACGGGGGAGAGCTCTGTGTGAACGCAATATAAAATGGTCAGGACCACGTCCTGGGTCCTTCGCTGCGCTGTCCTAACGAGCAATTTAGCCAACTCATTGAAGCGGAATTAATGGCAATCGATTTTGTTTGGCGGTCGGTAGACGGTTGGGACGACTGCCAAAAGGCGGAAAAGTGGCGCAGGGAAAGGGTCTTCATTAGTGGCAGGCCAGCAGCAGGATGCCGACAGGACATGGCCCACTGCCCACTTTCAAGTCGGTGTTTGTCTTAAAGCGTGATTTCAATCGGTTTTAAAAACGCTTTAAGGCCGCTTAAGTGGTTCCATGATGATGGTATGAGCAGGAATTAACTAATTTTTTATGATTTATGAGTGCATTAAGGGCACATTACTGTGGCATTAATTTGTAATGAGAGGAAGGACACTCTCTATACCCTGTTGTGCAGACAATTCCTGGAATTGCTTCCTGCAATTTAAAACTTGCGAATAACACAAAGTTCCCCTCTCCCTGAATATTTTAGCCAAATGTTTCAATCAACAAACTCAGTCAAATGTTAACACTTGCTGCTGACTTGTCCAACTTATGCTGGTTTTCGCCCTCGGAGGATGCTTACATAGTATATATATGGACTTATCCCTTGCCTGATCATCAGATGAAACTTTCCCTGTCTCGTGTGGGTTGATTTTTTATTACGTTTGGGGTTATGCAAAAAGTTTACCCCAACCGCAGAAGACCAGCCATAAATACAATTTTTGCTCTTTTCAATTTTTATTCGCAGCTGAATCGAAAAGGATAAACTTTCGGCCCGCTATGCCCAGGAACAGTGCGGGTCCGGTTCCGAGCAGCAAGGAGGTAGATATAAGGATACGAGGGCAGATATAGATACATATACAGATACAGATACAGATACGAATACAGATACATTCGCCACCGCTGAAGTTGAACATGTGCCAAGGCTGCGGGCTGCTCGGAGCTGATTTTGGTATAACCGCGGAGAGGGCGACGATGCTGCTTGATTTTGGCCAAGTTAAATAAACAAGCGGGCGACACACACTCACACCCACACAGATACTTACACCCACTGAATAGCATACACAAACAAGTCCTTGGAAGCCTGCAAGCATCATGGCGGCGCCCATAGACGAGAGTGTGCTAAATGCACTGAGGGGCGTCACCTCCACCAATACCCGCCTGCCCAAGCCGCTGCTCATCAAGATCTACGTGGCCAGCCTGAAGCAGGAGTTCAACCAGGAGCGTCGCATGCTCCTTGAGCTGGTGGGTCCCGAGCTGCAGACCCTCTACGATGACAGGCAAATTGAGGTGAGAGCAATTATTAGACTGTTTTCCTGGAAAGATAAATAAATTTTGCTCCAGCTCGAGTTCGTGGACATGCACTTTGGCACTGGTGACCTGAGTGTCAACCAGCTGGAGCGGGATCCCTATATGATCCACGACTATTTGCACGAGATTGATATTTGCCATGCCCACACGAAGAGTGTCTTTTTCATGGTCCTTGTGGGCGATGGCATTGGTCGCTTGCTGTTGCCCACACACCTGGACGAGGACATCTTTGCTGCCCTCCTGGCAGAGCCAGAAATGTCCACCGAACAGGAGGCTCTGCTGGTTAAATGGTATGAGAAGGATGCCACTGATAGCCAGCGGCAGCTCAAGCAGGACTATCGGTAAGTGAAGAAAAAGCTGACTTTAAGAAGAACTTTTGAATTGGAAAACCAACTTTATTGAGATAAAATCATCCTAAAAGCCTTGTCAATCTCAAAAACTAATAAACTGAACTAAGCACTCGAGTGAATTGTAGATAATAATACATTATTGTTGACCTGGCTCAGTATTTGTTGGTCAACTTAATCCCGATAAGTGCCAAGCCATACTACCAAAGCAGATAAGGGACTTTTTTGCTTTTGGAAAGAATTGCCATTTTATATATCAGTAATATTGATATATTGCTATTTCAGACATTAAATCAGAACGGCTAACTTCTGTTCCAATTCACTCTGAAGGCTATATATATATATATATATTTTTTTTTTATACTTTAACCAATAATCCAAAATGCAAACTGTAAGAGAAATAGTTATGATGGCACACTTGCAAAGCGTACAAAGTTGCAAAATATTTGTCAAAGTTGCGAATATTTCCGTTCCATTGTTCTTTGTTTGACTGAAATTATCCATGCGCCACTTTCGCTTTGTTTGGCAACTCAATTGGAGTTGAACTTTGGCAAATATTTGGCGGGAAACGGAGTAAATATGGAAATGCCACATGTATATTGATTAGTTCTCTCTCTCTGCAGACTGCTGCCCGCCAACGAGTGGCTCCGGGAATCCCAGAAAATGCAAAAGTTCCTGGAAAGCGCCCTGCAATCCCTGGTCCAGGGAGCCAGTGCAGCCGAACGATCAGCGGACTTTGTGGAACGAGTGCAGCTGTTAAGACGCACGCAGATTGAACGGGAAGTTAAGCAAGCAATGGGTAAGTGATTAATTAAATTCCGTAAAATTAATAACTAATAATTAATTTAATTTTTGTTGTAGCTCTCACCAGCGAGAAAATCCTGGCTGTCTTTAGGGAGCGAGCTGCCCAGACCAGCAAAAGGGATGTGGAGGCCAGCGAGCGGCTACGAAAGATCAAGGACGAGCTAACCATGAACCTCTCCACGGATAATCACACAACCCTAGTGTAAGTGTTTCTTAATTACAATTAAAATTGCTTAATATAATTTCTTATTATATTTCCCTTCAACAGTGTTCCCGGCTGCGCCGCCAGCGAGGCCATCGATCCGGACAACGAGGACCACGAGTCCTACTTGAGCAAATTCAAGAACAAGGTCACCGACAAGCTCCGCCTGCTAATCGAGGCGCACATAACCAATGATCCCGACGTAATCAAGGGGAGGAAAAAGACTGTGCAGGTGAGTTTGGTTTTAGTGAAGAATGAGCCTCAAAACGGAGGCTATAAAGCGCTTGGGGCTGCAAATTAAATTAAATGGTTTCTTGCTCTCCCTCTCACCTTTAAACCGCTGACCGCTTATTTAATCAACAGCCATTCTGATTGTTCGTTGTAGTCATAAATTAATTCCAAGAATTACACAAAAGCAAAGGTGGCGAAGAGGCAGAGCAGGAGGCCTTGGTGCCTCTTTTTTGGTATTTTTGTTTTTGAGCCTTGCTTGGGCTTCTTTGCTATTGTTTATGGTAAAGCATATTGGCCGGGCCAACATGGAGTCTCATGCTTTTGGCTAATGGCAGCGTGTTAATTAAATGTTTGGCATGTGGCAGGTGAATTATGCCCCAAAGGAAGAGAGTTTGTGGGAGGGAGGAAAACAAAGAAATGCAAAAAAAAACATTTGGAAATTTAAAAGGAAAACATTTAAAGATTTTGTTATTTCCACAAGCTCCTAAGAAATGTTCTTTATCTTTACAATAAATCTGTCACCTACAGAACAAAATATAGTTTAGGAAAAATGTTAACAAAACCTTAAAACCAAAACAATCAAACATTCAAATAAAAACTGGTTAAAGATTCTCTTTCACCTGAGATTGTTTTTGGAAATTGCAATTTCAACGGAAATCCAACTAAACCTGTTCGCAGCACGTCCTTTCTCTGTGTATGCCAACGGATGCCCGAAAAAGTATGCTTTGCATATGACAGTTGTCGAAATTGAGTCTGAAAGAGAGATTTCCGGCAATAAAAACCAATTGAGTTGCCCCCGAAAAAAAAAAAAAAAAAAACAGAAAATGGTTGCCGGAATCGTTTAGCTCAGGGAGCAGCCTCTGCCACAGCTTCTACTACAGCTTCTCTCCGCTTCGTTGCGGTTCTGTGCCTTGGCCTGCATTGCATAAGTTGCACTCGCCGCCATTTGCCGGCTATAAGCATCCTTGCCAGCCCAGCTCAGCAGCAAGTTCCTTGCATTTCAGCTTTCAGTCCCCTCCCTTCCCCCAGCCTCTTGTTGGCTTTTGTTGAAAGCATTTAACATTTCAGCTCGGTCGCAGCCGAAGGACGAGGCGTAATGCGAACTGGTCGCTGCCATTAGCGGATGTGTGCGAATGCGGCACTTGGAGAAAGTTTTGGTCATAAAAAGGCAATGCAATTTTAGGGGAATATTATGATAAGAGAGTTCTCTGTTTATTAAATTAAAAACTTAATTTTTTCTAGTCTTAAATGTAGGGTTTTGCCTTTAAAAATGTTAACTAAATCTTTTAGTGTAACAGCCACCTTTGCAAGTCGCCTGTTACCGGCTCACTGCTTCATGCTACAGCCTCGCCTCCTTCATTTTCTTTTCACGGCTCTGGGTGGCTTTCCTTCCGCTTTCCCAGCCCCATCGCCCCATCTGACATATTAACACACTTACGCTTGGGCACAATGTAGCCACGCCCAGGCTGTCCCTTGTTTGCACTTAACGATGCAGCAACGTAAACTGCATCCAGTTCTGGTCAACACCACCTTCCTCCTGCATCGTCCCTTCGGTGCCGCCAATGCGGATAAAAGTGTTGCCAAAGGTAAATCCCATCTCCTGCTGCGCTTTGACAAAATGTTGTGGCACTCGTTGCCGCAACCAAGAAATATGCAAAGTGTGCGGTAACATCACACCCTTTCCTCCCCCAAACTACACCTGGTACAACGTGTGGTATGAGCAACGCATGGTCCTTGTATGGCAACCGCTGGCACTCGCCTGAAATGAAATTAAATCAAGTCAAATGCCAACTAATTAAGCATCAACTGTGCTGGGTAGCCTTAAGGCGACTTTGCCCCAGCTACTGGCAACAAGCTGCTGGCCATATTGATTCGCCCATGTCATGTCCCCGGGAAATGCATTACGCAGATGCTGTCAAATGAGATTTACAAACCAAAAGCCGCTTACCGGCAAGAAGTGGCATAAGAGACTCAGTCACAGTCTCAGTCTCAGTCTCAGAATCGGAATCATCATCAGACTCAGTCTCAGTGAAGGGGATCCTGGCAAGGACAGGGCGACGACTACTTGTTAGTGGCAAACATGCCACGGCCAGACAAGGTGAGGCACACTCACAAAATCAGGCAACCGAATAACTGGGAATAAAATGTATTTTACTATTAAAAAATAAAGAAATATTATATCAAATTTATTAAGTTAAATATGTATTCAAGTAAGCCAGAAATTGTGGCATTAGAAATGTGTTTTTGTGTCTTTTTTAAAAAACGGAGAAATGCCTAACTTTATAGACATAATCAACACTTAAACTCTATAATTTTCTCTCAGTGTCTCCACCAAGCTACCCAGCAGGTGGGCAAAAAATAAAAGTAGGGGCAATGGCAATGGCAAAGGTAAACAAAGTTACGAGGCAAACACGCTGAATGTCACTCACTGGCATTCAGTCTCTGATGGGGATGATGATGACGTGGTCGGTCCTCGGGAATGGGAAGCAGAGAACGGAAGCAGGTGACACTTGGCAATATATCTACATATATATATGCAGAAGGTGCGAGTATATATCTGACATATCTGAGGTGTAAGCCGGCAGAGAGCTCTTAGAGGTCACACGCAGCAGCTGGCCCGAGATGAATGGCTGAAGGAGGTGGATGCTATGGAAGTGACACCGGGACACTGGGTCTCAGGATGAAATGGAGATGCGGCTGCTGTTGGCAGGTGGCTTCTGGCTGCTGTATGGCAAATCCAATTACCGACAAACCAAAGCAGGAGCTTGGTTAAAAAATATGTATTTCTATGCAAATTCAGCAATCAGAAATAATTAAAATCTGGGAAAAATAACATGAAAACTACTAGTGACCTTGTGGAAAAACATAAGTTTTGGATTTGTCAGTATTTAAAGTTTTTTCAAATAATTTAATGCGTAGGATTAAGCTATTAATTTCCTGAAGTCAACAGATTTAAATGTAATTTTAAACCGAACATAATAGGAGCCCAGCTTAAATGGTTTTTATTTAATAACTGACGGCACATGAGATTATCGTTTATAGTTACAGCTGACATCACTTGGCAAGCGATTGGCTTAATTGGACGTTGGATAAATAAACATTGAATTAAATTCCCATTTATCACACTCAAAACGAGAGCAAAGCAAAGACAGCAGGGAGCAGCAGCAGAAATAGAAATCTGCTTGAAATAACATCTTTAATGGGAAAGGGACTGGGTTCCCGGAGGCTAACCAAATAAAGTGATTTAAGGGGAAACTAAGAATCACTTTTACATTCCTAATAATAATAATATTCTCTGGAGGTTTTGTAGTTAAAATAATTAATTAAAATAAAGAAATTTAATCACTTAAAACCCTCTTGAAGTCTCTGCAACTTTTGCAAATAATAATAATAAATAAGTTATATTAAAAACTTCCCAAGATTTGATTAAATTATTTCATTATTTTCATTTAATTTTATTTTTCCAATACTTTCTCTTACAGGAAATCTTTCACGAGCACTCGACCCACCTGCGCATCCTGCGCGATCACACGGCAAGTGCGTCGCTGGTGGAATCGCGGGTGCCGCAGCAGCTGCGCCAAAACTTGATGGCCAATTTCCGCAACGGCAGCCGGCATGCTCCGTACTTCATCTGCGGCGCGGATGGCAGCGGCAAGAGTGCCATTATGAGCCACCTGTACGGTCAGGTGAGCACCTGGTTCGGTTCCACGCGGGTGCATCGAGTGGTCCGCTTTGCCAAGGCCACTCCCCGCTCCGCTTACAATCTGGAGCTGCTGAGAGTGGTGTGCCAGCAAATCTCCATTATATTTAATATACCGGAGGGCTACCTGCCCAAGGATGCCTCCTTCGATCCGCTGTATATCAGCACCTGGTTCCAGAATCTCCTCCGCCGGGTAGAGGACATGAGCAACGATGTACTCTTCTTGTTCATTGACGATCTCCACTTGCTGAATCCTCTCGACTGCGACATAGTGACCGCCCTGTCCTGGCTGCCCACTTCGCTGCCGTGGAATGTGCAGATCATCTGCAGCTCCACCACACCCGTGGAGCAGCTCAAGTTTACGCCCATGCAAAGGGATCGCTTCAAGTCCGCTGAATACCAGTTCGACTTGAACCTGGGTGACTTTGCCACTCGGCTCAAGATACCGCCGCAGTGCGTTCCGGGCGATGTGAGCTTCCCCCTGTATGTGGAGCAGCAGTTTGACCAGCTGGAGCGGTATTATGGCAAGGAGGCGGTGGGTGGACTGGCCGCCTACATCACCTGCTCGGAGTACGGGCTGAGCGAGACGGAGTTGCTGGAGCTGCTCATGCCCACCGATGATCCAGAGTCGCTGATCGAAACCAAGAGCGGACACTTTAGCTTTGCCAGCTTCAAGAAGATTCATCGCGAAATAGGTGAGTTGGTTAATAGTTATAAGAAGGATTCCTTGAATCCTTAAATCCTTCTCTCATTCACAGACACCCTCCTGCTGCTGCACGACAAGATCATGTCCGGCAAGGTGCTAATCCAGTGGCGCCACAACTATTGTGCCGCGGTGGCCAAGCGTCGCTACATGGACGCCCAGCGAACGCGAAGCCTGCACAGCGAGCTGGCCAACTTGTTCTTTCCCCAGGACGAGGACGAGAGCACGCTGGAGAACGAGTCGAATGCCAGCGAGGCCAGATCAGTGATCAGTGCCAAGGACAGGGAGCGGGATAAGGAGAAGGACTCCCTGTCGGCGGTATCAGCCGTTTCGGCTGGCCGAAAGTCCTCCTCGACGCACCACAACGACGACACCTCCACCTTCTACAATCCCATTGCCGCCGATGTGAGCTACAGCATGCGGCATGTGGAGGAGAGCTGGCACCACCTGATGCGATCGGATGACACCACCCGCTTCAAGCAAATAGCCGTTTGCAACTTTGACTTCCTGCTGGCGGCGGTAAGTTCCCCCTAAAAACTAATTCCTAAAAGAGAAAGTGGAAAGTGGAAATGGAAATGCAATCAGAGGGAGCTCCTCTTAATTGCCCAACTAATTTGGCAGTCAAACTGCCAGTCCGCTTGCAATCATGTCAAAATTTAGCACCAGCTAAATGGCACAAAGTTCATTTGCGAATTCAAAAGGCAACGAAACTAAATTACAGAGCAAAATGATTTATTTATTATTGATTGTACTCCTGCTGCCCCTCACTGGCTGTCACTTTTGGCCAAAATAAAAGCGTTGAGTGAAACTCGAGCTGATTGGTAGTTGGAAGCTGGTCAGCCATATCGTTTGCGGTAATTAAACGAGCATAGAAAGTGACAGCCTACACTTAATATTTATGGTCTTTGAAGAAGAAATAAACCTTTATTGGCCACTTGACGATTTTATTATTAGCATGTATAAATTTATTAATAAAGAGAATAAAGAAAATGGTGAATTGAAATCAATTTAATAATAGTAAACAAATTATTTAAAACTATTAAAGAAAGAATCAATTTATTAATGGAAATGAGGGATTTTACCTATCGGAAAGGTATCTTGCGAGGTGTTTTTTAACATAAATAGAAATAGAAATATAATTTAAAATATTTAAACAAAATTAAGGTGTTTTTTCCTAATTAAACCTCAAAATATGAGCTCAAAATAGGCTTTATAATTAAGCATTAATTTACCTATCGGAAAGGTATCCTTCGATGTGTTTTTTAACATATGCAATTGCTTTGAAATATAATTTAAAATATTTAAACAAAATTAAGGTGGTTTTTCCTACTTAAACCTCACAATATGAGCTCAAAATAGGCTTTATAATTAAGCATTAACTATTTAAATATTTGTATCTTATGTACTCCCTCTGATTTAGTTATTTAATTTCAGTTAAACAAATAAAGCTCTGCAAATAATCCCCTCACAGCTACTAACTAAACTTGACAAATAATTTTATTAATTTTAATTTAAACAGGTCCACAAAAAAAATAAACTTTAATTTGATAACCAAATCAAGGGCTTACATTCGCCAAATGCTTCGCTGGGCTCCTTTCTTGCTGTAAAATGCAGAATTTAAGTAAATCTCGGACAGCTGTCGGCTCTTTTTTAATTCCTGCTTAATTGTTCGTTGCAGTTTGCCATCCGACATTGTTCCCCGACTCTCTCCCCTCCTCTCCTCTTCAATTTAATTTCATTTCGCTGTGTTCCGTTTCAATTCGCTTTATTTGGCGCTGAAAACGATGCAATTAAACTTTTGTGACTCGCAGAGTGCCAATCAAATTAATTTGCTTTGTTGCTATTTATTTTCTCGATTGAAACAAACGCAATGCAAATTTGGTATACAATTTTTTACTGTCAATATTTGTATGCCCGCCGGGCAGTAATGGAAACCGAGGCCGGTCAAGCGGCATAAATAAAATATGAGCCATTTGGCTTCTAATTAACGCCCAGTTCAATCAAGCCATCAATGTTATTTGAGACTTTACTTTAATCGATATTAGGACAGGACTCTTTAAAGGCTTGCAGGCTTGACACATTCTCAGTTTAATTCTAAGAAATATCGTAGTTATATCTTTCAATACATGCCACTAAAGACACAATGATTCTGTCATCCAATTTAATTAACTCTGCTTAGTTGTCACTTACATTTTGTCATAGATATATGGGTTTTCAATTATTTACAAATATATATAGAAGTTGGTATTTAAGTGTTCTCTATGAGGGGTTCCTTTGTGGATTGACATATCGAAAATCAGTAAGGCAATAATTGTTAAATGACCCTTAAAAGCTACACAAAAGGTAATTGAACAATAGAAGCAATAGGAAGTCCTTAGGAATAGAATTTAAAAATAACCTTAAAGGTAATTTTAATTACAAAAGAAAAGATGCACTTTCCTATAAGTAACATAATAAAATAATGCACAATATCATACGGCATTATCCATCTTATAAATTAATAATTTATTCATGAGGCTTACACATATTTAATCACATTTTCTCCTACATATCCTATATATATTTTCATATAAGTAAACAATACAAAATTCACAAATAACAACGCAATAGGAATTTTATTAAATTATATTATTTCAATATCAAATTACATTTTTATAATTTTTGAAATTGTTGGCGTAAAGTTTATTTATATTTAAATTTATAAACGTTTTCTTTTCGACCCTTTTCTATGAGTAAACAATTAAAAATACAACATCATCTGACATTAAACATCTTAATAATTGATTAATATTTTCTTTCCATAATTATGAATTATATTCCTTTTTTAAACATATAAAAATTAAATTTAAAATCACAAACCCCCTTCTCTGTCCTAAATTCCAGGTACAAACCGTTTCTATTAGCTACCTGCGCTGCCTGATCGAGCACGTGCGCTGCTACATCCTGGACAGGGACATCGAACTGATCTACTATACCATCCGCAAGTCCAGCGATGTCCTCACCCGCGATCCCATGCAGCTGGGCTCGCAGCTGATCTCCTGGCTGCGACCCATTGGGGAGCACGACGACGATGACAACTCGCTGCTCAGCATGACGGTACGCTCGGCCACGGCCTGGTGCGATGGCTATGCGGTGCCACTCCTGGTACCGCTCACCGGCTGGCTGCCGGCACCGCTGCCCTCACAGATCCGCACCATGACTGTGACTGGCACGGGCCTAATTCGCGCCGTGTGGCTGGCGCCTTCGAAGCAGCATCTCATCCTGGCCACCAGCTCTGGGGACGTGCAGCAGTGGCACATCATGAGCAATTCGCTGGAGCACATCTTCAAGGGTGAGTACTGTCTGCTGTTGTAATGTCCTGCCATTTGAGGAGGCTAATCGTGAACATCTCTTCCCCTTGCCTCCTGTCTGCCTGTGTTTCCATTTGCTTTATGCTTCCATTTGGCGGCAGGACACACTGCGGCAGTCACGTGCCTCCTGGTGGCCCCGCAATCGGAGTCGGAGCTGCTGCTGACCGGCTCGGAGGATGCCAGCGTTCTGGTCTGGCACGTCGCGCATCGCGAGCGTCGAGGGCACATTAAGTGAGTACACTAAGAGAAAAGGAGTAGGGTTTGAATGAGAAAAATTAATATTTAAACTGTTCTTACAAGGAATATAAATATGCTATTAAAATTTAAATAGTTTTAACTTGAAATCATATAATATTTCATTTATATTTTATTAGAAAAAGCTCCCTTAAATTTCTTTCTGTGTCGAAAAACTTCTAGTCAACTTAATCATTCCCATTTTGCCACTCATCGCCTTGAGCGTAATTTGTAAATCTCTGCAGGCGCAATTTATATAAACATTCCCTCACCGCCTTCCTCCATTGACTCTTCCATTGTATCCTTGCAGCGCCCACTCAGCTCCCATTACGGGCGTGGCAGCCGGCGTCAATAATACGCTCATCATAAGCAGCAGCGAGGATGCAACCATTGCCATCACGGACCTGGCCAGCGGCAAACTGGTGAGCAAGCATAAAACAAGAAACCCAGAACCTAGAATCCCCACTCGTGTAAGCGGATTCATTTAGGAGCTGGGTGTAGCCGGGGTGTAGGAATAATGGTCGCTATAATGGTTATTTTCAGCGCATTAAAAGTGGGACAATGGTGACGGGGTACGTTTTTAGAGAGACTTTTCGACATGAGGATGGAGACTAATTCGAGGGGAAATGCCATACGGTGGCGTCATAATAGTGGATTTCCTAATAGCTTTGACAAGAAAAGAATCTCAGAGGTTTTTAATTAAAATATATAATAAAAACTATTTTTATACCTTTTATTAAGTTTTAAAATAGCATACATATTTTAGCTTATTCTCAAGCTAAGAAAATAAAAATAATAACTATTTTTTATACCTATTAGTAAGTTTTAAAATACCATAAATATTTGAGCTTATTCCTTTAAATTTCTGCTCCCAAAGCTGCCCTTGCTTTTCCTTACTGGGATGCATATTTGGTATCTGTTTTTAATCTTAAGCAAAGCTAGACAGTTCCTCTGACAGGCACCATTTGAATCTACCACAAAGATAGCTTGCTTGATGTATAAAAATAATAATTTTACAGAGAGAAATGCCAAGGTATTTCCACTCAAACCAACCAAGATAAGTTTCAGCAAAGAATCATTGCCAAAGCAAAAACATTTCTACAGTTTATTTGGCAGCCACTTGATTACAATTTTACTTGAGATAATATTTGAAGAAAGTTTTAAACTTATAAAATAAACTAAACTAAAACCAATCTATAAATATATCAACAGAAAACATATCTCTAATATATTTAAGGCCTCCTTCCCAACCATTTTAATGCCAATTGCAGTCACTAAATATTTCAATTATAAAAGAAAACCTTTTAATGCCTGCCCATCCATATTAATTACTTGTAATGCGAATCGATTAGGCTGCAAATAAGTCCCAGCTTGATTTTATTAATTATTTTCGCCATCCGGCCTTTAATTTGAGGCTGTAATTGAAATGCATCGAACGCTTTTCCCATTTGGGAAATGAAAAGTGCATTTGCCGAAGCTAATTGCGAGACCTCATTGCCAAAACCAGATCAAACAAACCGACAAACCGAATGCATTTGCATAATTTCTCCAGGCCCGGCAAATAGCCCCGAAATAAATTCCGAATTACTATGGCTACACATGCTTTCCATCAAACGGCAGCGGCGGCAAGGTCATCGGTGAGGAGGGAATGGGTCCTCGGAATGGGTTCGTTGCCATCTGGCAGACATGTGTGCGTTGCTTGTTGAACATGGGTTAAACAGGAGCAGGAGTGGGAGAAGGAGGTGGAGTGTCCTATGTTCACACATTCACATTTCGCGGCTTGGCAAATGAAGCGTGGCCTGGGTCCCGTGCCCTACTTTTCCGCTTCCACTTTCCACTTTCCATCTTCCACCTTCACTCCCACAGCCGCCCATAAGTCATGCCAAGTTGATATTTCAGAGACGCACACATTAAACTGTGATTACCCACAATGCGCCGTGTTTGCATATTTGACGGTGCTTTCCCGTCCGTGTCCTTTGCTCCTGTTGACACACATATATAGAAATTAGATTTATTGCCACTTGGTTGGCCCCCGGGCATATTTTAAAGTCAATTTCGCTGACTCGTCGGCTGCTGCGCATCCTCTACACCCTCCGCTCCTCATCCCCAATCTGGTTGAGGGTGCAACACTCGCTTTTTTTATGGCCGGAAGTGCCTGCTCCTCCTCCTGCTCCTTCTCACACACTTTCATACACCTGCAATTACGAGCTTTTATTGAATTAATTACGATATTACGTATACGCCGTGTCATGCTGGCATTTCCTTTCATGTCGCCGCAGTTCTGTTTTTTTTTTTTTTCCTCTCTCTGTTTCTTTTTTAAAAACCGTGTAATTTATCAAACTTTTGGCATTTTGCTGGCTGGAAAAGGGAACCTCGCATGCTAGGTGGTAATTAACTTAATGCATACCAAATGTGACAAACAAAGGGGAAGGTTTCGAACTGAAAACAAAGCCAAAGAGGCAGAGGCGGCGTCACATGTGTCACGCGACGGAATTCCAAGAGGGCCAAGAAGTAGTCCCCCAGCCCAGTGATTAATATTTAAAATTCCTTCGCTTAGGCGACACTAAAACCAAATGGCATTCGATGAGCATAGGTGATAGGATAACGGCTGGGTTTCTAATCAAATTTGTGTTACAGATAGAAAAAACGTATAAATAGCTTTAATATCTCCCCTCTTAAAGTCATTTATATTATATTCTTTATTTTTCCTACAGAAACACCGAATCAACCATCACCGCGGTCCCGTAACTGGCATCCTGGTGGCCGGAGCCTGTGATGTCCTGATCTCGGGCAGCCACGACCGCACCATTTGCGTCTGGGATCTGGAGAACTTCAGCCTGCTGAACACCATGCAGATGACGAGTCCTGTGCTGCGCATAGACATTTCCTGGAACTCGGTGAGTCTTACATCAGGAATTAATTGCCAAGGAAGGATTAATTTTGGCTTAAATTTGGCTAAGGAGTGCATCCTTCGCAGATACACCCTACTCCCACGCTTTGTGTGGCTTTTTCAAATTTAACGAACAAACTTCGGGGCAAAGACAAAAGTTGGAGTCCTTAAGGGGATTTCCCTGCTCATCATGCTCAGCAGAAAAGCTTTAAAAAGAAATTCTTTTGCCCGGGACACATACAAAAGGAACAGAGGAAAAAATAATAATAATAAAAAAGGGAGCGAGAGAACGAACGAAAGAGGAGAATGCCAAGCTTTAAGCCATATTCCACTTGAGTGAAGCATCCCAAGTAACCCAATAACGAAAAGCGCAATTTAAGGGCCAGAGAAAAGCTGGAAATGGAAGTGGAAAGCGGCCAGCAAATCTCCGAATTCGTAGTCAAAGTCGAGTTCAGTTTAAAGCTAAACACAATAGATAGTCGAGCGTATAGATATGACGTATAGGAGCGGGGGGCAGGGGCGAAATTCTAATAAGTGATTCCGGCTTACGCGCCAAATCCTTTGTTGTCAATCAGCTTGACAAAAAAAAACCCCCCCAGACAAACGTGTGCGAGTGTGTGTGTTCGTGCCTGCCTCTATCAATAAGTATTGCATACTTAGCAGCAATTTGGCACGCAAAATAATATCAAGATAGCGACGGGGAGCTCTGGGCTCCAAGCAACCAGCTCCCTAACGCCGTTGTCGTCCTTTGTCAATGGCAACTGCTCTGGCCTGGCCCCATTCCCCATTGTATTCCCCATTCTATACCAACGGCAATTGATGCGTGCTGCCACTTGGGTCTCGCTCCTACCCATCCATCCGTCCATCTGGTCCGCTCCAGCAGATCCACAATAGAATGGCATCAGGAAAAAGCAACTGTAATTCAAGGTGTGGAGCTCTAGAAGCTGATGGCCAGGCTCAAGTGACACATGCCAGGCACAAGGATGCACTCGAAAAATAACTATTACGTAGACAATAAAGATTAGAAAGCCTAGAAAATAATAAGAAAATATAAACCTAAATATAAAGAGAATATAAATCCTATTGTTCCCCTAAAAATTTTAATAAAAAATCTTAAAACTCTGCATATAATTTCCCTCAGTGTGCTGGCTTACACTCCCATTTCAAAGAACAGAAAACCGAGACTGAAAAGCCAGAGACTGAGCGAAAAGATAGACCAGGAGAGCGATTCAATTACCAGCGGTTCTGGCTTGGAGCTGGGCTCAGGCTGCTTCAGGATGATGATGTCCTCCTCTGGTTGCCACAACCGAAAATACAATTTCACACATTAAACAAAAGTGCTGGCGAAAATTGAGGGTAAATTGCCTATAAGCAGGCGGAAAAATTGTTTCGCGATAACAAGGACATCCGCTGAACGAAAATTTCCCACTGCCCCCGCCTCGTAAGCTGAAAATTGAAATGTAATTTCAACCAGCCACGGTTACAAGCATACAGATTCTGTTCAGAATATATATATATGCATATATATAGTAAGAAGCCGGGCCCCTTGGGCAGGATTCTTAGCCTCGGCCAAATGGCAAAAGGAAATCAACTTTCTTACACTTTGCCCGGCATCCTGATGGCTTCGTGGCACTTGTGGTCTCGCCACGAGCTTTCTGGGAGATGTCCTCAAATTGGAATTGGTTGCAGCCTCTGTCTCCTCTCTGCTCGTGGCCCAAATGCAATTTATGTATATATTTTCCGATTCATTTTGCCCACAAGGATGCCCTAATGGCAAGGAATTTAATCAATTATTTTAAGGGAAGCTGTGTGTTAAATTTTTTCAGTTTTAATCAATTAAAATTAGTATTTCTGATTGGGAAACCTAACGATTAAAGGGTAAAATAGTTAAATTTTTAAGCAATAATAATTAAGAACCTAATTTCCTACTCCTGCCTTCTTCAATCACCTTCGCTTTCAGGTCTTTTTGCTGGCCCTGTGCGAGGACAATGCTCTTTATGTCCGCACCCTGGCCACCGGCAAGGAGCTGCATACTCTCAAAGGTCACAAATCAAAGGTAGGTTCCCCCTTTGGCCCCTTTTCCTGCTTAAATCAAACCCAAATCCTCTCTAGATTCGCACCATTTCCATTGGCAAGGATAGCCAGCGGTGCGTGGTGGGCTGCGATGATACCCGGGCCTTGATCTATGACATGCATGCCGGGAAACTAGTGCGATCCATGCCCCCAAATCCGGGGCCAGTGACCGCCGTTCATGCCATGGACAATGACGACTTCCTGGTCACTGTGGGTGGCAACAAGATTACCTTTTACTCCTTCCGGAACGAGGAGCTCTACATAAATCCGTACTCAAGGCATCCGCGTCGAAAGCGAAGCTTGAAGCGCCACGCCCAGGCGCAGCGATCTCCCTCGACCACCCTGCCGCCCATCACCTGCTTCGATCTGTCGCGGGACTCCCAGCAGATGGCCATTGCCTCCGGGCGCAGTGTCCACCTGATGCGGATCAATACGCCGGAGTATCAGTGCAGCCTGGATGGTCATGCGGCGGGCGTATCCTGCCTGAAGTTTGCCCCCAATGGCGAGTTTTTGGCCACCGGCTCCGAGGATCGGCTGGTGCTCATTTGGAACTTGTCTCTGGGCGAGATCAGCAACACTTTTAAGGGCCATGCTGCTCCCGTGGTCAAGGTGGTGGTGTTGATGGATTCCCTGCGGGTCATCTCCACGGATCGTGACTCCTTGCTGCTCGTCTGGATGGCCGATTCGGGCAATCTGCTGCAGACCATCCAGGGTCCCTACAAGAGCCTCGCCGTGACCAACAATATGCGCTTCGCGGCCTCCACCAATGGGGATAACACCCTCAAGATCTGGTCTCTGACGCAGGAGGATGAGAAGTACTCGGTCTCGCATTCCGATGAGATCACCTGCTTCGAGATCAGTGCGGACAGCGCCCACATCATCAGCGGATCGCGGGACATGTCCCTAAAGGTGTGGCAGGCCACGGGCGGCAAGCTCAGCCAGGTGCTGGTGGGGCACAGTGATGCCGTGACCTGTGTGGCTGTCTCCGTGAGCAATAAGACCCAGGTGCTGTCCGGCTCCAAGGATACGAATCTGATCATCTGGGACATACTCACCGGCGAGGAAGTGCATACTTTGGCGGGGCATTTGGGTCCTGTGATAGGAGTCAAGGTGTCGGCAGATGGTGAGGGGGAATACTCTATGGATTCATCCTTTTTCTCTCATAATAATTGTTGATCCTTTGTTTGGCAGGCTCCACGGCTGTGTCCGGCAGCGATGACAAGACCCTGATTGTGTGGGAAACCAAGCGCGGCTTGGCCTTGACCTCGCTGCAAATGCATGTGCCCTTCACCCACTTTGACATTAGCTTGGAGGTGTCCCGAGTCCTAGTCCAGCTGGTGGACAGCTACAATCTTCCCGTGATTTGTCTGCACAACACACCGGCGCAGTATGTGAAGCTGCCCACGTATTCGGGTCCCAGCAAGGATGTCGAGGGTAGGGAGCGTTTAATATATATTCCAGGATTCATTGGGTATACATTTTTTATTAATTTACTTGGCAGACCTTCGACCCCAGGGCCCCAAGCGTCAGATGAAGCGGCTGCTGAAGAAGGAGGTCTCCCTGGACACGTACACCTGGCAGAAGAAGTACGGCCACCTGACCTCGTCCGTGATGATGGCCCAGGTGGACGAGAGGCTAAAGCGGCGCTTTAGTGTGTCTGCCAGCATGGAGGAGATCTCGAAGATAGCCGAAACCAAGACGGGAGCCTCGCAGGCGAACCTGGGCCCGGAGCAGGCAGCATTGGCCCAGTCGCAGCACTTTGATCAGCTGGAGGCGCTGTGGAACAAACGATCGCCGCCCCGAAGGCGTCACAATGCGGTAAGTCAGGGGGTGTCTCCACCATCCCCAGCTCTCTCTCTCTCTCTCTTTCTCCCTCTGTGTCCCGCGCGGAAAGAGGAAATATGGATATTTGGCGAAAGGACCTTAGCTGCAGTTCGCTTTAGTGATTGTAATCCTTTGGTATTTACGTAGTAGACGCGCTCACAATTTCCGTTTTTGTTTCGTCTTCTTTCTTTTCGGTTCATTTCGCTTCGTCTCTCTGTTTGCTTACACACCAATGTGCCACCTGCAACATGCCACCTGCAACATGCCACATGCTATGTGCAATGTGCAATTTGTACTCAATGAACAGGGCCTGTCGAGGCAAACCTCACTGGTGGAGGACCGCCTGGAGTCCTCGGACGACGACGAGTACCAGGACGAGCGCGCAGGTATGTTGTCCGCCTCCTACGACCACATCCATCTCCTTGCACGTTTGCCCGGCCTCCGATCCCTGCACGATGCATGGAAGACGAACAGCCTGCGGGTGAAGCGGCCGCACTCGCGGTCCGCCCGCACCAAGTTCTATGTGAGCACACCACCACCACAGAACTCCCAGGACGGCAGCCGCCAGCAGCTGGACACGAATGACCCCACGACACCTGCACCTCTCACACCCGGACAGAGTACCGCCCCCGATCTGGTCAGGGATCTGCTGCTGGTCTCCGGATCAGCACTGCCCGCTGCACCCGAGTCGCCCCAAAGGATCTCGCTGAGGCAGCTGCTCCATTGGCCCAGCCTCAAGTCGCATTTGTGGCGTCGCCAGCGGAACTGCCAGTCCCTGGAGCCGCACATCCGGCTAAATCCGCCGGAACGCACACGAATGCGGCCCACGCCCATCATTATGGTGGAGAACTACGACGGGCGGAATGTGCGGCAGCTGCGCACGGATCTGATCCTGCATCCGCAGTCCAGTCGCGCCTCCATTGGCCACATCGAACTGGACGGCCGAGGCAGTGGCGGCAACAGCAATGATCAGCCGCTGGCCAAGAAGGCCTCCACTGGCAGCTACTGGCAGCGCCGCTGGCACATGTTGCGCTCCAAGTCCGCCCGGTCCGAGTCCCGATATCCCCGGGAGCCGGGTGGTGGCGCCTCTCACTCGAATAGCAGCACCCCTGATCCCACGGCCACCTGCAACGATTGCGTTGCCCAATGACCACCGACTCCGACCCGAGCCCCGACAGCCACACATCTCTTCCAGCTCCTTTTCCACCCTTGCCTTTACCTCCACCTCCGGTTTCTAGCACCTTTTTTGCAACTCTCTTGTCCGTAGTTTTGGCCATGCGTAGTTGTTTCGCCATTTGAAGTATTTTTTTAATAAATTTCCACAAAAGTTGATTTCGTTTTATTTTGTTGTACTTTTACTCGTTTAATTATAAGCAATTTTACTTTATTTATAATAAGTATTCGCCACAAGCTCAGTTCAGGTAAGTACACTGGCAAAAATAAAGACTGATAAATGAGACAGAAAAAAGGAAATCAGAAGAGGTAAGGTTGGGTTTTTCTGAATAACAATTAAATGAGGCTGAAATTAAATGAGGAAAATAGTTTATCAGCTTAATCCTATACAAAAAAGTCTAGGAAAAACACTCATGAGGGAATATAAATAAATAAAATTTCACTTCTTATTTGTAACTTGAAATGGTCAAGTCTGAATTCTGACCCCTCGCAGCTGTTAAAGTTTAAAGTTTACTTAAGAACTTCCGTATAAAAACCATCTGCAATACTTTTTTTTATTTAATTGTTTCTGGATTATTTAATCAAGCAGGTAGGAATCTATGAGTTACCTAAATTCGCATTTTAAGCAATAGAAACGTCACTAAAATCAAAGAACAAATAAAGAAGAAACCTAAAACAATATATTAAAACAAATGCAAGACATATTCCATAACATATGAACTTTCCAAACCAAAGTCAGCAATTATAAAGATAATACAATACGTTAAAATACATTCAAAAATATAATAAAGTTTCTCAGACTCGGAAAAGTTCGTTATATATCATTTTTCCCAACTATTCTTCAAGTATCTTTATCCAAGCCAAAGTCAAAAGTACAATAATAAATTTAAAAATATAATTAAAAGTTGCTTAGACTCAGAAGAGTTAGTTATATATCCTTTTCTTCTAACTATCAAGTATCAAGTATCTTTAACATTATAGAATTACAAGATTCACAAACTTCCCTATCAAAGGCTTTTAAAGAACATTTCTTAAATAAATAACGCAGTGTAATCGAATCCGCGAATGCTGTCTGCCGCCTGCCTTCTACCATTGTTAATTATAATTAGTTTCTGCCTGGGGTAAACCAGGTAATGACAAGCCAACTCCGCGTGTTTTCGACTGTAATGGCTTTCGGGTAATTGGCAGAGCAGCGTCATGAATATTAAGTGCCCATCCCGACCGCTCTTTTCGCACTGGCAATGCATAAAAGTGCAATCAATAAATTCGCAATGCGATTAACTCGATAAGCAAACAGAAAGACCGTTGGCTGGGTAATGAATTGAGCGCATTAAAGGCAGTCGATTTGAGGGCAACTGCAAAGGGTTTGAGGGTCCAAGGGTTCCGCCCTGTGCCCCGTGTGAGGTAAGCCGTTCTCCTTCTAAGTTCATCCATACTCGCCAGGCATGTTTTTTTTTTTCTCGCTTACGGGAAACGGAAACGGAAAACCCCCCTTCCTCTTGGGAGGACCCATACCATGTTGTACCATAACGTGTTTCGTTCTCTAAGTATATATAATATTTTTCAATCCTTTCGATTTACGCCCCCCCTCTCTCTCTCTCTCGATGTGTATATATATTCCACTTTGCCTTTTTGAATACTCGTTCCGTTCCGTTGTTGGCCAGACACACTCTGCAGCTCAAATCAAAAAAAAAAATAAAAATAAAAACAATGAACAATGAAAGTTCCCATTTTCCATTCCAATTATCCAAACTCTCCGAATGACCACCACTCCGAAACCACCACAATCAACCAACAGCCACCGCCCACAGTTCGAAAACCAGTTCCCGCAGCTCACTGCTCCCATAAACCAACTGCAACTGCAGGGCAGCAACAGTAGCCACCGTAGCACCAGCAGCATCGTGAATAACTAATTAAATAATTAATTAACAAATAACCCGAAATGTGAACATTTAGCTGACACACTTCCCCACTTCGATTGGCATGATAATTCCAGCAAGTTTTCTCTCTAAATTAAATCAAAACAAAATATTAAAACAGAGCACTTTTCAAAGAACGGCACCCAAAATTGACAAAATTTGCATATAATTGGCTAATTTCGAATATATAAATATATATATTTCGTTTCTAGACGACTTCGACGATTTCTTTCAGTGGGGATAATTAGGACACGTTTAGGCTAAAAATATATATATTCCGTTTAGGCAAAACACTTGCATACCTTTCGAATGTACGGGCATACCTCAAATGCAAATGCTGAAACACTTTTGAGAACTCTACATGCAGTTTATAATTATATATGTTATGATATATAGCGTACTATAAAACCATATTTATAACCGACAAACGACGCCGCACAGCCCCATTTGGAAGCCAGCAAGTAAGTAGGCGCCCATCTAGTAGCCTTAGAACTTAGCCTTTAGAGTCTCAGCTTAGAGCTTAAAGTCCTTATTTTTTGGGGCAGCATCCACTATGAAGGCCGCTCTATAGGAGAGTGGCCTCCATATTCTCAGCCTGCTTTATTTCCTATTAGTGCTGAACTAGAGCCAAGTACTGGTACTTACTCGTATCCGTACTTTGTATTTCGGTGTTAGGCATGTCCCTAGACCCATGCCACTGGTGACGCACTCAGTCTAAAATGAACATTTTCCAATTTGTTGTCGATTTACGCAGATCATTTCGCTTCAGGAGGAGGAGGATACCACAAAGGATAAGGCCTGAGGCAACAGCCCCAGCAATTAAGCGGAGTACTTATCCAAAATGGCAAGCAATAAATGGGGCAGACAAGTGTAACGATTAACCCCCATATCGGGCTTCTGGCCGCTGGGGCATTCCCCATTTCCCCATCGTTTCTGTGTGTAGATGGTAAACCCTAAGACCTAGAAACCTAAAACAAAAAACCACAAAACAAAACATACATAGTTAAATCTGATAAACCACCGTCTCAGACTCTGTAGGAATTATAGAATTAAGCGAGCCAATTTAGACATTTTATTGTCGTAGAGTGTTTTATGTACTAAACTTGAGCTAAATGGCGCAATAACTTACAAACTGTTTAAATGAGAAATGCAAATACAAACTCTCTAAGGGGCTAAAAGCGTAACTATGCTTAAAAACACAAAATGAACAAAACCTAAGACACTGACACAAGCACAAAGCAAACAAACACTAATGCAACATGTTAAGCTAATGTATATATATTAAGGTCCCCCGAAAGGTTATTAGTATTACAAAACCACAACCTCAGTTCGAATCTCACCTGTTCGGGTCACGGGCTTGCACTTCCCTCGGATGTAACTTAAATAACTTTCTGACAATCAGAGGTTCTTGCCTGGAACGAAAAAAAAACCACACAAAACAAAAAACTCAACTCGAAGACAACAAATTGATATTTCTACACTGGATATTTCTATGCATGCCACAAGTGAAACTTTGTTAAACTAAGCAAATTAATGTCTACGTAGCGCGTAGTGTAGTGTCCACCTCTGTAGCTGAGCCACGAGCATCTCCCGAGGAATTGTGCGTCTGGAGACGGGAAACGGAATCGGATAGCGATATGGTTACTTACTGAATAAACACGGATAAATGTACACCCTGTCTATGTCTATTAAATCGAAATTAAACTCAACTTTACTGCGGAAAAGCAAAAAGCATTTGGAAGTTTCTTTTTCTAGGAGATTTAAACAAAAGGACTCGATTTCTTGGATGCCTGAAAGTATGCTATGATATTTTGTGGCTTAAAAAATAATTACTTACTTTTTATTTAGATATTTAATAGTTTATTAGTGCATTGATTTAAATTAGTTGCACATTATACACAATTTTAAAGGATTTTTACATAATCAGGACACTTATCATATAATAAAAACTACATTAATTTAATATATTTTTTTGTAAAAAGTAAGCAGCCATTTCTGTGCAATTTCAGTTTAGAGTTAAACATTTTTAAGTTTAATTTTCAATAATTTTTTATTTATATTAAAATCGTTAATACTTGGTTTTAGAAAACATTTATTAAATAAGAGTGCTCCCCTACTTAAATAGGTTATTATTTATAAATAAGTTACATTTATATTGATAAACAAATTATTTATTTAAATGGTAATTCAACTTTTATATTATGTAAGTTTTCAATTAAAAATAATCCACATAATTTCTTATATTTACCTTATTATTTTACCCTCACAATCCACCGAAATCCCTGCCACGTGTGAAAATCCTTAATTATTTTTTTTTTTTTTTTGTCGAAAATCTCTGAATTAATGGCTTCTGTGTCAAGGTCGTGCCGGAGACATATGCATCGAGTTGACAACAATTAATTCCGTTGCTGTCGTCCTTGTTTCATTATGCAGGCGGCTCCCTTCATCCTGCGCTCTCCATTATTCGCCGCCGCATCTGTCCCGTCGCGTCGCCTGCTATTGTTTGTTTGCAGTTCTCTGGCCATTATGACACCATTTGCCAAGCCAATGTCAAACAAAAGCCAAAAGCGTCCACATCAGCAGATGGGCGGTGACTGGGTGGGATTGGTAGTGGGCGTGGAGTGGGGGGCGGGTGGCCAGGCCAAACCGCAGACGCAGCCATTTTGTTTGCACTGTCTAATGAGAAAAGTTTGCGGAAAGCATTGACAATGAATGCCACCGATAAGAGCTCGTGTCTGTGGGTTACGTCCACAGCCCCCCCACAAAGGAGGCCCATCATCCACATACACACAGTCGCCTTGATCGATTGTTATACACTCGTCTAATGAGCTGCCAGGAAATACGAAAAAATACTGGGCCTGGGTCAACCCTTTTCTGGTTTTGCTCTCTAATTACATTTGTTCTTTTTTTTTTTGGTTGGTTTTTGGACAAAGACCGAAAGCCATAGCAAAGCAGGCAAGGACCAGGGAACCTGCTCTGATGAATTGAATCTAGCGAACCGCAGACAAATCAAGTGAATGCCAATGTGGGACTTGGGAAGAGAAGTCTGCTTTTGAGTTTTTCGGAGAATTTTATGGGGAACCCGAAATGGCACATGCCTGCGGGCCTCTAGCTTATGTCGAAAAAAAAATGCTCCAGAAAATGCCAACGCTGCTGAAGGCTTGAAGAGATGCCTACACATCATACTTGTTCCTCTGAATGGATTTTTTCCTGCTCGGGCTTCGCATAATTGCAGCCGAGCACAAAGCACAGAAGGCTTCTAATGTGCATTTTCCTCCCTTTCTCGTTTAAGCTACACAGAAAATAATGTTTAGAAGCCTTAAAGATACTTAAAAAAAAAATTGTAATCCAAGGATATATTGCATAATTTTGTTATTTTATAGAATGTACTTTTGGTCCTTAATTTAGGTTACTTACTTAATTTTCTAGCAGCTACATAGGTCACATTTTCACTGAGCCACAGCTAAGCACATAGAGCTTTACTTATTCCCTTCTAACATCATGAAATCACGCATACGCAGCGTTTAACGAGAGAAACATAGAAGCATTTGAAAGGCATCTCAAACTGGCAGCCAAGGCAGGAAACTTTTCTTTGAGGACTTAACCATGTATTACGAACTTTCCGACATTGTCAAGTGAAAGTTAGCAGCAGAAGAAGCGCCAACTGACACTGAATAAAAAACTAGCGCAGAAGACAGCCGAAGTGTGTCCGGATTAAGTGAGCCACTTGCCGGGGGCCCCGTTTCCATTCACCAACGATTTTCCCGCAGGCCAGCAATAAAAATAAATGACCAAAAAACTACACGCATTATCTCTTATCTCGTTTTGGAAATTTGTTTTCGCTTAGCAAGTTAAAAAAAAGGAACGAAATTTAGTAAATCGTTTTTTGGGTTTCAGGAGGCGGGAACGTGGCTTAAAGATTTTTTTAACAATAAATTTGTGTATTTTTGAATTGCTTAATGAATTTTTAAACCTTAAATTTATGAAGTATTAATTATAAAATTAAATAATTACTTAATAAATAATAATATTTTTAAAGTTATATTAAACAAACATTTTAAGGTATTTTAATTATTATAGTTTGAAGTTTTTTGTCTTCTCCTGAATTATATTACACTTAAATTAAACATTGGAATTATATTAATGATTCTTAAGTTATATGTTTTAAGAATTTTTTGAAGCACTTTAAAAATGTATTAATTTTATTTATAGTTCTTAGTAACTTCCTGATGAGAATCTCTAATAAGGCTCAACTTCAAGCTAGTTTTGGTAAGAGTTTTGATATGAATTTTTGTATTAAATAATGTTTAATATAATAATTTGTAATATAATTTATTTAAATAAATTATTTTATTCAAATTTTATTTCTAATTTAAAATGTTCATTTATTAATTTATTTTTAAAACTAAAAATCTAAATTTGCAATTTACTTTAATCCATTAAATCAGACAAACGGAAACTATCCTTTTCCAGCTCTTAGCGCAGTTTTTTTCAATTTGCATAAAACACTTCCCTTGAGAGGACTTTCCATTTTCCTTTTGAAAATCTTACAATTATGAATCCTAGAGAAATCCCCGATAGATTTGCTGCTGCCGGTCGCCTGGCCAATCAGCTGAAAGCAAACAGCCAACTCTGAATAATGCATTATCCTCGGCAAGCGCCAGGCTCCTCCCCTGGATACGTACTCTGTCCAAAGCATCACATCCCTCCAGGACGGGGCCATTTGTCCAGCTGCCGCTGCAGGCCACTGATATCGAAAAGCAATTTCCGTTATGGTTGCCACGGCTCCGTAATCCCAGCAGCGGATGCAGGCAAATGAGTGTAGCAGGAGGAGCAGGACCAAGACGTTGCCGAGACAACGGCGACAACAAGTAGTCGTGGCAACTGACGTCAATCGAGGAAAAACAGTCTGACAACTGGCAGCTCCTAACGCATCCCAGTCTGCGAATAACGAACATTAAAATAAGGTCACAATGTTTTGGGGACTCAGCTCGGCGTTGGATTTGTACGATGAGTATCTGAAAGCCTTCAAGATCAAGGATGAGCCGCTGGCCGAGGTAGGTGCCGGCGGAGATGATGGTTTAAATACTTTGAACATCCTTATTTGCGGCGGTGCTGATCCGCGCCATGTAATCAAGACCCTGGCCAAGAGATACACTCATGGTGTACAGCCCAAGCTCAATATATATGTCCTGGATGGCTGCGCCGAGATCATAGCCAGAAATATGCTGCTACTGGGCATAGCCCTGGAGGATCCAGAGTCCTTCAGTTTGGTTTCCAAGGCACATATGTTCATGGATCTGTATGGAAATGCTGTGATCCGTCCCAGCTCCCACCATTACATGGCTGCCAAGGCACGCACTCTACTCCAAATGGTCACCGATGAGGAGAAGCTACAGCGCCTGGCTCCCATGCTGAATATCGATGGCCTCAAGTACAAGGAGCGCGACAGCTTGGAAATGGCCTTCAGCTTCTGGCAGCCGCAACCGTGGCACGTATATGAAGTGACCAACTACTGGGAGCAGAGGAACAGGGCTCTGCTGGGCACCCGATATGACCATCGGGTTGGGGCCTTCGACTGGGACTTGAGCATGACTCTTAAGAGTCGCGGCGGCGAGCAGATTTGCTCCCAGGAGTACCGCTACTGGCGCGAATCCGGCGTGGCCTTCGTCTTCCCGGAGTACGAGCAGTGCAAGCCAAATAAGACGCTGGCTGCCGGCTTGGTGCGCAATGGACGCACCTTTCTGCATCGCGGCTATGTGGGCGACATCCAAACGGGACCGTTTTGTGGCTTCGGGCTGCGCAGCGCCGAGGAGCGCATGCATAACTCGGTGCACGGGGACAATGACTACAGGGCCACCGATGTAACCGAGCGGAATCTCTTGGAGTTCTTCCACGAGCTGCAGACGCAGACGGCCTACGAACACGATCCCACACGCTCTCGCCGCTATGGATCGGTTCACCTGCTGATAACGCCATTGCTCAACCATCAGGAGGTTGATGCCGACGGGCAGGCCAGCTATGACCGTCCCTGGATCCCGATGCCAGGGGTAACCGTACACTATATATCGCCCACAGAGATGCTGCAGCTGCAAGAGGGCGCTCCTCGCTGGAATAACATGTTCGATATCGCCTATGTGGCCTACAACTACTTTACGTTCCTGAGTCAGGCTTTCTTCCAGACTCTCCGCTCGCAGGCTCTCTTCGTGCTGGAAACCAAGCTTCTCACCGTGGAGCGCAGGGAGCAGGTGCAGGAATACGAGGCCAAGGCCAAGGAATTGATGAAGCTGGCAGGTCTGAAGCCGGCCATTAACTACCAAGCCATCAATGCCAAGTACATGCTGCTTAAATACAAAAAGACTGACAAGGAGGAAGTGGAAGATGCAGCCGAGGAAGATGAGGCAGAAGTTGAGCCGGAAACTGAGCCCCCAATCGAGTATGAACTAGAGGCTCTAACGCTTGAAGAGATTATGGCAGACATTGAGCCAGAAAATGAAGAAGAAAGCCACCATGCAGATCCAGAAGAAACACTCCTTGAGCGCGAGGCTCTTACTCTGGAAGAGATTAAACCAGAAACTAATCAATTGGACAAGGAATCAGCAGGTGTTGAGGAAGCTACATCAAATCCTGAAGATCCGCTCCATGAATAAGAACCCTCCTCTCAATAAGCAAATTAAATAAAGCTCAAATTGAAGCAATAATAACGTGCAACTTTAATTGTTTGTGTGCTTTTTCTTCTGCTTTCCCGTCGCCCAGGTGTCCAGTTGGAACTCCATGCCCTCCCGTCGCTCTCTCAATTTCTTTGGTGTCCCAAAAGATGAAGCTTTCCGCCGATCATCCTCGAAGTCCAGTAAGTGATCGACCCGAATGTTGAGCTTCCTGGCCCGCGTTCCCATCGACCATTGGTCTCTTTGTTTTCGCTGCTGAAACTCCGAATCCTGAATCACCTTTCGCCGTGGCACATGCTTCAGCGCCGCTTCCCAGTCGCCGGTATTCTTCAGGTCCAGCATAATGTTGATCATCTGATTGAGGGTAAGGGATTTGCCCGATCCTGAGCCCCATTGCAGGTAGCGATCCAGGGGCAATCTCGCCATGCGCAGACCCAAGCGCTTGGCTTTAGCCAACGACAGCGGCTCATTGTTCATGGTGTCGACCATGGCACCTACGATGTATACGTCATCCGGATTGTAGGTGACCAGATCCTCGCGGCAGTGGGGCGTTAGATAGACCAAATTTTGCTTGGGAAACAGCTCCGTGAAGCATTGCGTGTGCACGTTCATCGGGAACTCTGGATTCAGCATGGTCGGGATGAATCGCTTGAGGCCCTGCATGCAAGAGCCTTCCAGCTGAGCGTTGCAGAAGTGCAGGTCGAAGGGTTGGTCATTGAGACGGTTCTCTGCGAAGCACAGCATCAGCTGCTTTGCAGCGTAAGTAGCCTCCCGGCGATTCATATGACTGTCGTAGGAGCAGTCCATCACCATCTTTGGAGCAAACTGCATGGCTCTGGTTAGTCGATTGTTCTGCCAGTGATTGATCGTGGAGTCGTAGATGCGCAGGAACATGGACGTGTGACCCAGGCCGTAGATTATGTGCGTGTTCTCCTCCCGCTCCTTCCGCACCTCCGCCAGACGCTTCTCGGTGTCCTCCGCCCGCTGTGCCTTCTTGCGCTGCTCCGATTCCTTCTTCATCTCGATCTGCCATAGGTACGCGAAGTACTTGATGCGCGCCGACTTTGTGGGCAGAGTCAGCACGTGCTCCCAATGGTGGTCTTGCATGAAGCTCAAAGCCGGCACCCGGCGGCCCTCCTGGTGAGCTATGTCCACCTCCAGTTGAAGCACCTTTAGCCGCTTCTCCCGGTCCTCCTTGGTCTCTTCTATCGCCGCCGGTGCCGGTGCTGACGGTGTAGCCTGGGAAAAGGGATTGACGAACTTCTTTGGTTGATCCCCATGCCCGGCAAAAGAGTTTTCAGCAGCATCCGATGCATGTCGCACTGTTGGGGCGGCAGCTCGCAACAGCTGGCTGCCTAGGCGCCACCGTGAAAGGGTTTTCAGCATTCTCTGATCCGTTAAATGGCAGTAATTGTGTAAATTATGTTGTGGTAAACATTAAATAACAAGCACAAGGTGAAAAACAGAACAAGTCTGGCAGCGCTAAATGTCTCTGGCAACGCTAGATGGTATCTCGCTGGAATCGATACTATTTTCGACGGTCGATAATATCGAATGTATTTGCATCTCTAAGAAGCGGCTTCGCCGACAAATTTTAGAAAAACGTGTAAAAAAGTTAATTTACTGACTAAATTACGCGACCGGCGACAGAAACATTTATAGCAATGGCTTTAGTTTGCGCACGTAAGTACAGAGAACGCCCTTCTACAATTATTTTGCTCATGGGACACGCTTTTCTCGTTGCAGTCTCAAACGAAGTGCCCGAGACTCCCGTGGTGTCACCGCATTCGGGCGCCGTTTTCGAGAAGCGGGTCATTGAGAAATATCTTCTGGAAAACGGCTGCGACCCGATTAGCGGCAAGGAGTTGAAGGTGGAAGAGCTGATTGAGATCAAAACGCCGGCTGTGGTGAAGCCGAAGCCGCCAAGTGCCACCAGTATACCGGCTACGCTCAAGACGATGCAGGATGAGTGGGACGCCTTAATGATCACCTCGTTTACACAGCGCCAGCAGCTGCAGACAACGCGACAAGAGCTGTCGCACGCTTTGTACCAACACGATGCCGCCTGCCGTGTGATTGCGAGGCTGAACAAGGAGGTAGCCGCCGCCCGTGAGGCTTTGGCCACGCTCAAACCACAAGCGGGCATAGTCAATGCTCCGACGGTGATTCCACAGCCCGCCCTGGCAGCAGAGGCCGGCGGCGCCGCTGCCCATCCTATGGAGCAGGCTGGAATGAGCGCCGAGGTTATACAGAAGCTGCAGGACAAGGCGACTGTGCTGACGCAGGAGCGCAAGAAGCGCGGACGCACCGTGCCCGAGGATTTGGTCACGCCCGATCAGGTTAAAAGCTTCCTCACCATCGCCTCGCATCCCGGCCTGCACTCGGCTTCGGTGCCTGGCATTCTGGCCCTGGACATTAACAGTGCCGATCACAGCAAGATTTTGACCGGTGGCAACGACAAGAACGCCACCGTTTTCAACAAGGACACCGAGCAGGTGGTGGCCATTCTAAAGGGTCACACCAAGAAGATCACCAAAGTTATCTATCACCCGAACGAGGATACAGTCATCACGGGATCACCCGACATGAACATCCGTATTTGGCATGTGCCCACCTCACAGACGCAGCTGCTCCTGCGCTGTCACGAAGGGCCGGTTACTGGTCTCTCCCTGCATCCCACTGGCGACTACTTGCTCTCCACCTCATCGGACAAGCACTGGGCCTTTTCGGACATACGCACGGGCCGTCTGCTCACCAAGGTGATCGACACGGCCGAGGTAGGACTCACAACGGCACAATTCCATCCCGACGGCCTGATCTTCGGCACGGGCACCGTAGACTCCCAGGTCAAGATCTGGGATTTGAAGGAGCAAAGCAACGTGGCCAACTTTCCCGGCCACACGGGACCCATTTCGGCCATATCGTTCTCGGAGAACGGTTACTATCTGGCCACGGCCGCTGATGATGCCTGCGTGAAGCTGTGGGATCTGCGAAAGCTTAAGAACTTCAAGACGATCCAGCTGGACGATGGGTATGAGGTGAAGGATCTATGCTTTGACCAGAGCGGCACCTATTTGGCAATTGCCGGCACCGATGTCAGGTGAGTTTCGTGTTATATCATATTTATTGGTTAAATTTCGATTAATCCTTTAGAGATTTACGTTTTTTATGATATGTATTATTTGGTGGATTATATAGTTAGTTAGACCCTGTTCTTCTTTCGCTGCTCCACCTGCAGCTTGTGGTGCTTCTTGAAATGTGCCATCCAGTTGTGTAGGCGGTTCTGTTTGACCAAAGCCCGACGCGACATCTCCTTTTCGGCAGCCATGCGGCGACGAACCTGCTGCTCCACGCTGCGCAGCTTGTTTGGTTCTATGTGGTCCAACTTGGCCAAGAGATCCTGGGATAAAACGTTATTTACGTTATCTTTACCGAGAGAAAAACGATTTGGCTTACCAGAACATGTGCTTGGATTTTCTCCAACTTGGCCAGAGTCGTATCCTGCTCGTCCTCGTAGGTAGACTTGGGCGGCGGCGGTGGAGCCTTCATGTCCTCCAGAGTGCGCCATTGTTTAGATGACTTCTTTGCCACTGGCTTTGGCGGCGGCTCTGCCACCTGCTTCTTCTGTTCCGGCTGGACTTTGTTCTGGATTTGCTTCAGGATCACGGGAACAATGCTTTTCAGCTTGATGTTCAGCTTGCTGCAAGTTATACATTCGAAATTTCATTTAAATTACAAGACCAAAGCTATCTCAACTCACTCTCTGCAGTAGCTGTGTTCGTAGTCATCCAGCAGTGCCTTGGCGCGCTCCTGAAGGGCAACCACACGTCGCTGCAGGAAGGCCGGATCCTTGAGGAACACATTGGCTCTTACTTGTCGCTCGTATGTCTTCTGGGACCTGTCATGGAGAATGCCCACAATGTGGTTAAGGATGGCCAGATGTGTGAAGCGCCTGTTATAGTTGGAGACCTTTAAGCGGTTCCTCTCGTAGCCACGAATCCAGATATCTGCGTTGAGGTGATTTCTTTTGGCCAGATAGGGTCGTACCACCTTTTCCATGTAAGCCTGGACTTGACGCACCTGCTCCATGCCCGCCGGACGCCGTTCGGTTATTTCCATGTTCGCAATTTCGGGAGGCATCACTAGTCCATTGCTGTCACCGTCCTCCTCGACCTGCTCCTCCTCCACCGTGTCGTCAAAGTAACTTATTAATTTGAGCAAATACTGAAAGCGTCCGTAGACCTCTTGGACTTCCATTAGGACGCGCTGGTGTTCTAGCTTCAACTCGTTCAGCTCCTCGGCCACCTTGCTTTCCTTTAATACCTTCAGTTTCTCCTGTGCCTCCAGCATTTTCTTGAACTCATCCGCCTCCATCTTTTTTAGTGAATCCTCCGCAAACTTGTGGAACTCTTCGGCCTTCTGGTACAGGCTGTCTTGCTGCTCCTTCTCGCGTTTTCGATCCAGGAACAGTTCCTGAGTGGAATAGTACATGAAACGGTTGCGCGTGATCTCTCGCAGAAGTAGAATGTCGCTGAAAAGTAGGAAATTGTCATTGTTTGCCTTGTTTCCTTGAACCTCTTACGTTTTCATGCGAAACTTTCTGGCCAGGCGCTGCAAACTGGCATCTTTTATGTAGTCGGGATCGATGGTGGTCACCACACAAGGAGCACGAGGATTGGCAATTTCACCGCGCTGGAAAAGAGGGATTACTGAAGGAATGCTAAGGTTTACAGACCATTTTTTCCTACCGCATTGAAATCCTCAATTGTTAAATTGATGGGCTTTGGTGGTTCAGGCTCCACATGGGTCTTGGGTCTCACGAAATCTGGTTTAACACAGAATTAGTGCTAAATACGAACTCGTCTCCGTTTTAAACTTACTTTCATATTCGCGATAAACTTTTCGCTTGAATTTTCGCATATTCCCGCAATGATTTCCTCCTGATAACTAGTTTTTCTGTTGCTAAGCCTATACTAACGCCTACTCCTATTTATTTCTAGGGTCTACCTCTGCAAACAGTGGCAGGACTTGAAGGTATTCAACGACCACACAGCCCTGGCAACGGGTGTTCGGTTCGGCAAGCACGCGCAATACCTCGCCTCCACCAGCATGGACCGCACCCTGAAGCTATACGCCATCGAATAAGCGCTTGCAGAGGAGTTCAGACATTTAGCAAATAAGGCCAAAACCAGATTTTCTTTTCCCCATGCTTATAATCTTATTTAATGTGAACAAAAACTGCATAATAATAAAACACCTGACCGTCTCTATCTAAAATCGAGTTAAAGTTATTAAAGAAAGGAAATTGGAGGGAGTTAAATATATACAAACTCTACCATTTTAGATACATATTTAATTCATTATTAATGCATACACTTATAAACATATTCAGTTCGCCATCTTCCATATCGTACAACGCATTATCTTTATGAGGCCGAGATCTGCTTCAACGGACGCTCCAAATACGAGGCCAGCGACATGGCCTTTTGCTTCAGCAGGCCCAGACCCACGGTCTGCTTGGCATACAGGCAAAGCAACACGCTGGCAACCTGCAACGAAAAGGAGTAAGTTTTTGGTTCTCCGGGAGACGAAATCAAGTTCTAACCTGGGTGATGGCCACATGCCCGTTCTCGCAGTCGATTAGCACAAAGGTGAGGCGATCCTCGCGAAAGGCATTCCTCCCGTGCTTCTCGTAGGCCGCCCAAATATTGCTGGCAATGGCGGCCGTAATGCGGGCATCCTTGTCGCCGTAGCCGGAGTAGGCCAGGAGAGCGCCCTCCTGGCTAAGCAGGCTGTGGAAATTGGGAGAAATTGTAATTACTGGATCCTAGCAGGTGAGGTGGGTGTAGCTTACAGTGTGTTCTCCACGCCCCCGGTGTTTGCCTGGCTGAGCACCTGCGTCAAAGCTTTGGGTTTCAACATTTTTATGTTTTTAATGTGAAAAACGAAAAGAAAACAATAAAACAAAATTCACACTGCACTGTGACGCGTACAGCTGATAAGGTGAATGCGTTGCGGGCTGAATGACACTTTGATGGCGGAAAATTTAAATTGGAAAATATAATTTGTTGCTCGTAAATAATATACGTATATGTTTATTGTAGCAAAAACACAGAATTAGCATACAAATTACATTAACTTTTCATTTACATAAAACCAGGTTTTGACATAAATATTTTAGGTCCTAAATTAAGAGATTCATCAATTTGATGAAATTTTATGTACATAAATTACCCGAGAAAAAACTCACCTTAAATATATTATCCATAAAAAAATAACAGCTTAGATATTTTAACTAGCAAACCAAATGCAAATAAAAAAAATAATAATTATTAATAAATTGTATGTTAATCCTCATATTTAGTTGGTTTTGGGAAGCTTTTAGACTCTCCAAATTGCTATTACATTTACGTAAAGTCTTGTTAAGTACAAGAATGTCCATATGTATGCACACATATTACGTACATATAGGTTTCCTATATTTCCTTTCTTGAAGATCACTCAAAACTACATTCATGTCTCAATATATGGGCTTTAGTTCGATTTTATTTACTACATATCTCAACAGGCAATAAAATTATCTTCAACTTCAAACCATAACTTCCGGCTCAGCGAGAATTTGTAGGCGTAAACGGTGACGTCATCGCCAAAAACCAGGTCACGGACCCATGTATTACGCAGCAAAAACTGCACTCTGTCTCACCCTCATGGCAGCGTGATGCATCAGCGCGTTCCGCAGGGTCAGAGCAGCAACCGTCGTCGTCTTCGTTTGCAACCACCGGATTCGAAAACGCTTGATTGCCCCGAAATACCTGTACTTTGTGCCCCTCAGCGCTGATACGCAGTTAGCCGAAAATCATGGCTACTGGCAGGGTGCATTTTTGGGATTGCAAATTGCGCATGACTCAGCGGAGCCCTTCGCCTCCATCCCCTTCGAGGATTTCCAAAAGCCATGAACGTGCCGAAACGAAAACTAGGTCATTGACAACTACGCCGCGGACAATGCGATGTGTGCCAGGATGCGGATGGTACGGAAATAATGGAGGCGATGCCAAGTGATGGTGTTGCATTATAAATTTATTTATTAACTTAGATTCAACCAAATTTAGTCTTGGGTAATAATATATAATCCGAGCAAACCGAGGTTCGCCACGGGGGCTGGCAGTACCGTACGCACTGCATTGGTACAATGATATCGCAATAATGATGGAGAGTCTTATGTTAATTAAATATTACTACCGCTAAGTATTATGTACACTTTGACAAAAATACATCGGGGGGGTTGGCTCTGGGGGCCCCCTCTATATGACATTGTTTGGTGTAGCCTTCCATATTGGTTCGTTTTGCGTGTAACGTGGGCAAGGGTATGTGAATGGGGATTTTCGAAGAAGGGTGAACAATTTTCAGGGCCGTGTTATATGGCGAGTGAGTTGGGGGACGACCTGGTTTGGTAGTGAGATACTGTAGGGTGTTGGCGGGTGTAGGCTTGTGGATTGGATTGGGTGTGGGGTGCGCTGGCTGATCTGTAAGCTGAAGTTTAGAATACATACGCATGGCCTGTCTCTGGCTGTTGTTGTTCCGCTAGCTAAAATTAATTACAATCTTATTTACATGCTAAACATGTCCTTCGCCTATCCATCCTCCTTTCGAGTCTACGAAATATCAAAATATGTATGTGTACAACTATAAATGTCCTTCGTATTCGATCACAGCGCGCGCTCTCAATGTGAAACAAAACTTGTTAAACAATAGTAACGAAAAGTTCTGCAACTGAAACAGATTCATGGCGGCGAGACGGAGCTCTCTCCGCTCTTTCTCGACCTCTTCGCCCTTTATTTTTGTGGAAACAGTTAGACGGGGCGGGGCACGCCTATTGCGTTGTGGAGCGGGCGCGTTTTGGATTCGAGTACAGCGAAAATAGGATTGACGGGTCCGGCTGATTCTTGTCCATCAGCTTCCTTCTCTGCGGCGGTAGGCGTTCAGCGAAACGCTTAGGAATACCGGCACTAAGAAGCGTCTTCCGGTCGTACAAGTCCAGATTGTCGTTGTAGTAGGTGACGGCGTCCCAGCACATTTCGCTTAGCTTGGGCACCGTCATCCACATCTTGTAGAGGTCCTTGCGACGACGCATCTCCTTGTCGTTGTACTCGATGCCACCAAACACGTACATACACCCATTATCCGAGTGGGCCGCCGAATGGAAGTACAGGGGACGCGGCAGGGTGGCTGTCTCGATGCGGAACCACTGCTTGGTGCGCAGATTGAGCTTCCAGATGTCCGAGAAATACGTGGAGAAGTCACCCTACAAATGTGAAGAGATTTTCAATCTTAGAAGCTATTTAACGCGTTTGGTTTTACCCTAAAAACTCACCTGTAGACCGCCTGTGATGAAGGCCTCGATATCTCCATTCGAGGACTGGTGCTGCACACAGGAGAAGCACTTGCGTGGCCGCGGATAGCCTCGGTTGCCATCATCCATATCAGCTGTACGTCTATCGGGATGGGTATCAAAGTAATCCCAGCAGTTCGCCTCCAGATTGTAGGCCGGAATGCGCTGCAGATCGTACACCGAGTGCGATGTACCTCCGCCCAGCACAAAGATGTGCTTGCCATCGTAGACCACCTCGTGGCGATAGCGTCCCTCCGGATCATCGCGCATCTCGGGGCGACTAATGTACACATTCTCCCACTTACGGGTCTGCAGATCCAAGCGATACACATCACAGGTGTAGTCGAAGCCCGTCGTTCCGCCAATTGTGTAGAGGAAGTGCTTGTGGATCACAATGCCCGGTCCGTACTGGGCCGTGGGCAACTCACCGGTGACCTTGAGTCGCTCCACTCCAGGTGTCGCGCCAGCGCTGGCCGTGCGATAAACGTAGCAGTCGTTGGAGCAGGACTCGCCAAAGGGATAACCAGTGCCGCCATGAGACTAAAAACGGGGAATGAGATGAATTATTAATTGAATGTTTTGAGTTGGCTTATAAAATATTTAAAAGAGTAAAAGGAAGGAATTTAAAGAGTAGTTTTTTAGGTAAATGCTTTAAAATTAAAACTTTAAAGTAAAAAAAAGAAATCGGATAATGAGTTCTTTAATAAAACTACTAGAAAATTGCTTAGACTTTTCAGATATTTAATCTGCTACGCATATTCCATATATAGGAAGTTAAGCGGGTTGCATCTACGCCCCTGACATTGCATTCAATTAGCAGATTCTTGAGCAGCAGCTTATCAACGCCATGGTGGAGGAGTACAGAGAGAAAGAGTAGGAGAAGGAGGAGAAGCAGAACAGAGGCTGAGCTGCAGTTCAGATAAGCGGAAACATGTGTCTCCAGTGTGTTGTTCTTTTTTTTTTTGTTGTTGCTGTGGTGCGTGTGTATGTATCGGGGCATGATTCGTCATCAAATTATAGCTAATTGTGGAATGCATTGGGGGAAACCAAGGGAAACCAGCATAAAATGCCAACAGCCACCGTTTGGTTTTGCTTTCAGTTTTCCTCAATTTTTCCCCCACAACTTGCCACCTCTGCCCCCGCCAGAGCTTCCACCCAGAAAAAGCGCGCGCACTCAGCTGGCTGGCTGGGTGTTTGGATAAAAAAAAATGGTAAATACAATGTTTTGAGCGAGCGAGTGAGGTGGGGAAAGCTGGAAAACAAGTTGTTGCATGCGGCAGCAGCATAAACAACAACTGCGTAGTAACGAAAAGTGGAAAACAAAACACGGACGGCCAAAGAGGGTTGCCTGGCATGCGCAGATCCGAGGGGGAGGCCCAGGAGGCAACGGTGGCACACTGGGACTGGGACAGCCAGTGGGCAAAAGAGTGAGAGGCAAAATGGCAATGGCCATGGGCAGCTGTTTGGGTTGACATTTCGGGTGTTTAGAATGCATAAACAAAACGGCACAGAGTCAGGGACAGTGACAGAGGCGGTGGAGTGGAGAGGTGCTGCGTCTCAGAGCTGGGCGTGGCATTGGCCCTGGCAATTCTCCGATTCCCTCGATTCTAAGTGCCCAGAATAACCCTCTTTCTTTCGCTCTCTCCACTCTCCAATCTCCACTCTCTCTTCCTTGTGAGAGTGGGATCGCCCGATCAGCTGTGTATGATTTCCTCTCTCATTTCACCACCAATTCAATTGTATTTTCTCAATTTTTCAAAGCACAAACAAGTTTTCATTTGCAATTGATGCTTTTCGCTTTCGTACACAAAACAAAAATTAATGGATGACTTGGGGAGCTGGCATTAATTCTATCAATGTAAATAAAAAGGATCAATAAATTTTTGTAATCAAGTCTATGATTTTTTTTAAAGGATTTTCCGTTTCTTTTGCTTACTTTCTTCAAATATAAATGATTATATTTTATAATCGATTTTAAAACAAGATCAAGTTCTAATTGAATTACTTAATAAAATAAAATAAAGAAAACTGATCATTAACTGGAATCTTTCTTTTAGTGCAACACAGATAAACACACACACACATACAGATGCCACGAGAGAGACACAATCAAACACGCTCATCTATTTTCGTCTGCTTAACCGTTCCCTTGTGCCCCTCCTGCATATCTACCACCCCGGCCACGCCTCCCCCTCCCCATTTAGATAGTCCCCGATAGATACTCACAATCAACACGTTATTGTGAATGGTCAACGCATTGGAGGCCAGCTCAACGGGCATATTGCTGGCATTATCCGCATTCAGCTCCAGCTTCCAGGTGCGGGTGGCAAAGTTGAAGCTCCACAGCTCCTGGAACAGCAGGCAATGGCCACGGCGGGAGGCACGCAGGGCGCTGCGCGGATTGTAGCCGCCCAGCGAGTACAGGTGCGAGTTGGAGGCGATAATGCGATGGCCACTGCGCTCTAGCGGGAATCCGCTCTTGCAGTGCTTCTTGTACTGGCACTTGACGAGTCGCAGCGGCTGGAAGGCGTAGTTGGGACGTGGCTGCTGATCCATCGGCTCGTTCGGGAACTGGTAGGCCTTTACGACACTCTTCGAGCTCTCCTTGTCCTCATCCAGCTCATCGCTGGAGCTGGTCATGTCATCAGAGTACATATCCTCGAACTCTGGGTCCGAATCGGTGTCGCCATAGTCCACATCCACATCGTCATCGTCCTCGTCCTCCTCTTCCTCGTCCAAATCGCTGGCAGCATCCATGGGCTCGCCAACACCCTCATAGACTTGCAGGGCAATGAATTCCGCCTGATTTCCAGGCAGAAACTGCTGCGGCGGCTGCTGCTGCTGCTCCTCCTCCTGAGCCTGCTGATCCATTCCCTCCTCCGGCAAGTCCTGCTCCATGATCACTTCGTTGTTATTATTATTATTGTTGTTGTTAAGCGGAGGCTCCAGCTGGTCGGCGGACGGCCGTGGACGTGGAAGTAGGGGTAGGCGGAGAAGTGGCCGCAGCAGAGTCGCCACAAACAATAGAAACGTCCAAGTGTGACGCAGTTGGTTAAACACGATGCACTTGAGCTTGTCTGGTTTTAGTATGTTCATAACACGCTCAGTGGGATTGAAATGAGGTAACAAGTAACGAACAATTTTGGACTCTATTCTCTCCTGTCTCCCGTCTTCTGTTGTTTTGGTTTTAGGTTGGATTTTTTATATATATATTTCTTTTTTTTTTTTTTTTTTTTTTTAGTTTGCTTCTTGCTTTGCCAAAGAACCGAAAATTTGTTCAAAAATGTGTTGCTGCTTTTTCTAATTCGTTTTTGTCAACGGGAGAGAGGGAAAACACGACCTCGCACAGCTGGCTGGCTATATTTCTGCTGTTGTTTTGGTTATGGTGGATTTTGTTTCTGCTGCTATTGTTGTTGTTTTCGATGTTGTTGCTGCTGTCATTTTGACACTCGCTCTCGCTCACTCACACATGCACGCACGCACATGTGTTGTTACGTGGTGTGTGAAAATGTACACACCAGGGCTCAGTGGGTCTGATAATACCGATACGGGTAATGCAATTTCACTAGTTGTGGCACTGGTGGCGAGTTGCTTAATTTAATATTGCTGTATTTGGAGACATCCGCGCATCGCCCGTTTTGATAAACTACGCTTTAAATTGGGAAATAATCGAGTGTGGCCGCCGTCTGATAATTAAATGAAACCAGGGCAAAGTTGAAACACTTTCATTTTAATACCAAGCGTGAAATACCAAAACAGGGACTAAACAAATTTGGTCGCTCTAGAGAAATTAGAAAGTGAAAGCGCAAATTTGTAAAATCAAAAATGATTTCAATTTAAAGACCTTCGTACTGACTTAAATATAAATAAATAAATATTTAGTATAGTATTTGAAATTTTATTATGGGGATTGTTGTGCTCCAATGGAATTTAATATTCTGAAATAAAAGGCTTTAATATTTCTTGAATTTCATTTTATATTATTATTATTGGAAATATTATAGTTTTTAAAATGTAAAATTATAAGATTTAACTAAATTATAGATTATCTTCATTAATTTTAAATAATTTAAAAAAAATAAAGCTCTTCCGTGCTCCTTCGATAACTTTACGGTATTTTCCCGCAGCGGCACTTGGTCACATAGCGTTCGAACAAAAGTATAAGACGGATGGTCGGCACACATTTTCAATACTATTCGTTATTTCGCTTCGACTTGTGTAATATTAATGCGGTGTCAACTCGTAAACAGAATGCTGTGCCACTATAAAACGAATAAACTTTGATATCGCCCAATTTTTCGGATGCGGCACGGATTCAAACAGTCTGACGCTGGCCCCTTTGGTCGCTGTTGGCGAATCTCTATATCCCAGTAGTCGTCGGCTTTCCGCAACTGCAGTGTCCCGCGCAATCGCTGGGCATGATTATCGAGGCGAGTTCGGCTTTTTGAATTGCAGAGCGCAAAGTGTGTGAGGCCAAGGATTGGATTTCCCCACCCCACCTAGAAGATAGCACCGAGTCCTCGCAGGAACCGCAGGAGGAGCAGCTAGCGTTGCCCCCATTTCGCAGACAGGCATAACCTAAAAAGGCACGTGCACCGTGGGCCAGCTGCGTCGTAGAAGAGTTTTCTGCGTGCCACCACACACAGTCGTCAGTCGGCTCCTCTCCGACAGAATACCGAAGACATGGCCACGACAGCCAACCAACTACCACCTGCCGCCGCACTCCTCAACGGACAGCAGTCGATGATGGCCACCAGCAATGGCCAGGAGCAGCAGCAGCAGGAGAAGGACCAAGACCAGCAGGTTGTGATCAGCAAGTCCACCTCACCGAAGCCCGGAGCCATGCCCAGCCTCAAGTTGATCAAAATGGGCTCCGTATCCCAGAAGGAGAAGCGCGTGTACAAGATTGTCCTAACTGGCGGTGAGTTATGCTCGTTTTCCCAGGCAGCCTCAAAATCTGGCTTTTGTGTATCTGTTACAAGTGTCCGAGTATCCTCGTACTCGCGCATCCAGGTCCCACCCCCGAATTCCGATTTGTTTACGATTTGTGTCAAGGTCGTCGCGCTGCGATTGAGGGGTAGAGATTGTGTCCTGCGCGCAGCTTCTTCCCCGCCACGCGGATTCTCACGGTTCAGCCTTTGGTGGTTTCCCCTTCCATTTAACCCACCTGGCCAGCGGGATAGGAATATATTTTGTATTCATTATGCACAGCTACTGCGGCTACCGGCTTTTTTCAAAGCGCCCCGCGCTGCCTGACGTATGTAAAAAGCCGAGAGCCGCCATAAAACCAGTTTTTTTGGCCCGGGCCCATCATCATCATCATCATCATCATATGAGCAGTGGTTGGGCGCGTGGTCTAATCATTTAATTTGGCTCAAGTTATGGCTGTGATTAGAAGCCCCACAAAAACAAATATATATGTACATATAGCATTGATGTATTGGCAGGCATATCTCTTGTATATACGAATACTACTCCTACTTGTCCGTGTGCATTATCGCTTTCGTTTGGGGCTGACTTCCTCCACCCAGAAATCTAATAATTCTCTGGTGACGCGTTAAAAGGAAGAGAGGCGGGCAGGCAGGCTGACTGACTGATAAAAGACAGGCCCCAACGCCACGTGGGGAGGCGGGTACTCAATAGAAAGTTCCCCCCAAATTCCCAATAAGACCCATTCAAAGAATTGCTTATCATTTATTCGGTTTTGTACTTTTCAAACCGTCTGGCTGACTCGGAATCGATTTCCCCTGATCGGTGAACAGTGCATCGACCGTCAAGGGGCGTAATTGCAGTCAGGGTCAGGCTGGGCTGAGCTAATCATCCAAGAGCTCTAGAACTGCAGCTGACTCACTGGAATTTGGGGCACAAGTCTTTATACATTATTTCCTTCTCGTCAAACCCAACAATGCACAATTAAAGGAAATTGAAGGTTGAACTTACTTGCCTTTATATTGAAGTCGTAGCTTTCTTATCTTGAAAAGAAATGAATGTTGGCATTACGATTAACTTGAACTTGAAGAACTCCAAATTTGGACAGCCGAAAAGTGTTTAAATATGCTTTAGTCATCATGAAGCTTGGTGATTTATTTTCTGCGTTTCAAATTAAATTTCAAGTGTTTTTTCCCTTAAATAAATTTACAAACTTGATTTGGGACTTAAAATTATTTAGTTTAAAGATTAAAGAATATCATTCTTTGGTTTAAAATAAGTTTTAATAACATAAAATCTAGGAATTACACGAAAAAACCTCCTTAACTTATGTACATAAGATTTAATTTTTAAAATAAACACTAAATATTGCCCTTGTTTTTGTACAAAATTTAACCTTAATCTGACTGTAAATAAATAAAGAGAATTACATTACATTATTATATTGTGCAATTTCAGGGCCCTGTGGCGGCAAGACGACGGGCCAGTCCCGGTTGTGCACCTTCTTCGAGAACCTTGGATGGAAGGTGAGTGTCGTGGGGATGCAATGGGATGGGAAGGGATGATGGGGGCTTTCTGGGCCGATCCTAGTGTAAGTGATGCCCAAGCAGTGGCACAGCGGAAGAGGATGATGAGGAGTAGCGTTTACTTTTAGATACTCCCTCCTCTCTTAACATTTCTATTGCCCCCTGAAAACCGAAACAAAGCAATGAGCATGTTAAATATTTTCAGGTATTCCGCGTGCCTGAAACGGCCACTGTTTTACTCAGGTAAATGCTCTCTCCACACACTTAATTACACTGAAAAAATAAACAAAACTAAAGTAAAAACGCAAGCTAAGTGCGGCACTCAAAGCGAAAGGAGCCACTCAAGGAGGTCGCCACCTGAGTTGGGCCCCGAGTAGCCTTGCCTGCCCCTCGTCTTCTGCCTGAGACGATCATCGTATATATTCTGAAACAGATGAATTCGAGTCTCGTTGCCGAATAACTCTCCTTTTGCCTAGTGAATACCAATAGAGATATTCCACAATCAGATGCTAATCCCCGCTTTTTATCTTTCTCTCTGTTTCTTCCCCCCAAAAAAAAACATCCAAACTCTAGTGGCGGCGTGAAGTTCTCCGACCTGACCGAAAAAGAGGGTAAGTAGAGCTACCGAACGGAAGAACGAGAGTTTAAGTTGGCTAGGAGCGGAGCAGAGGAGTGAGAGAGGAGGAGTCTTACATTGCAAGCATTTTCCGAGCGAGCAGCCCCGCCGCCACTGTCAAGTTCGGGGCAGAGGCTGTGTGTGCGGTTTCTCGAAACAACGAAAATAAATCAAAATATTTACTTTCCGAGGAGAGAGAGAGCGAGGGAAAGGGGAGAGACGACCAACCACAAAGAATCCCTATATTATACATGCTAGGGGTATTTTTAAAATCGGCAAGTGCGACAGCCGCCATTCTAAATAGATAGTATAGATGAGTATATCTAGTCTATATCTCTGAGTATATATAGTTAGACGACGGCCCCCGCCAAAGTCACGTCTTCAATGAAAACCTTACGTAATGCCGATGGATATGGCACGATTCGAATTCCCACTCGATATCCTGATTGCGTGACTCGAGGCCATTTCACTTGCAGTTGTCTTCCTTTTAACTCGCGCAAACAATTTGTCAATTATGGTTATTAATGGATTCGCCAACTCGGAACGCAACTCGGGGGTTGCCAAGAGTGAGGCGGAGGGGGGCTTTCTTTAGATTGCCAAAAGCGCCAACCGATAAGATATATATTTGTATAGATAAGAAGGTGGCCAGTTCTGATCACATGTCTGTCGATTTCCTGTCGCAATTCCTTTCAAAGCCTGGGCTGTAGGACAAACTGAGGTCTTAATTAGGGCGACTGGGAAGGGGGAGGAGCTGTTACCAGGGCTAATCTAATATCCACTCACAACAAAACAACCAACCACACGCCACCACACTCACAGACCCGCCCACGCCAACCACGTTCGTTTACAAAGATCTGCCCTTCGCCGCTCCGGAGCACAGTCTCATCGATCTAACCGCATCCTGTCCGCGCTGCTTGGCCAAGGCTGCATCCCGGCCGAATGGCAGCGAAGGTGAGTTGCGACCCAAAGGAGCCACAGATCGGTTGTTACATAAAAATATCCTTTTGTTTTGCTAAACTGCGCAAAAACCGCTCTAACCGAGTCCAAGTTTTAACCTGCGTCCCTGAGCTTACTTATTTCTTATTATTACTTCAAATTTTAAATGCATTTTGTCAACCCGGCAATGGCAAAGTCTTGGAACAGACCCCGTTACCGGCTGTCTTTGCTTTGTGTCCCGTCCCCCACAAAACAGACAAAAACACAGACTTCTCCCTCTCTTTATTAACTCGTGTATAGTGCATATGATGTGTGTGTGTTTTGTTCTCTGTTTGTTCTGGCTTCTTTACTATGATTTATGTGCCTCCGTCCATCTAACAACACTTGTGTACATATATTCTATCCAACAGATAATACATATAATATATATCTGCTCATTTCAATAACAATATTTCACGCCAAGCCTCTGCAATTCGTCGTTAGTCGCTACACTTTCAGCAAATTTAAATGGGACATTTAAATTTAGCCAACCGGCGGCATATGTTATGAGCAGAAAGGCGAATATATATATATATCACATATATGTTGGTCATTGGTCTGGTGGGGCCTGTGCCGCTAAACACGTGTGTGGGATGGTATCTGGACAAATGTACATCCATCTGAAAGATGGAATTGTTCAATTGTTGGGCATTTATATATTTCTTTATTTTGTTTAATGGTAGGAAAAATTTAGTGGCTATTTGTTTAACAAACTACTTAACTCTTTATTGAGTAAATGTGGTTTGCTTATAAAAAGAGTTAACATTAGTTGGAAATTAAACCAAAAGGGTCTCTTTTTTTTGAGAATTTTTTTATATACGTTTGGTTTTTATCTCCTGACATTTTTGAAGCTTAATATACATTATTTTATTGCTAAATAATCTTATATTAATATTTTAAATTAATAATTTTCAAAATTGTCTTATCTCCTTTTTGTCAGATTTATTTTAAATCAAAATAATGAATAATAAAGTAATAATAAAACCAAGAAAATATATAGCTAATAGTAAGCTCCCAAGATTATAGCATTTCCCTTACCTAGCACTCACTGTATATGCCAAATATATATATCCATTATTTTCAACCAGTCAGTCAGCCATGGCCACATGGCAGTTTCCCAGCTAAAAGCCATTTTCGTTTTCAGTTCGGCATTATGTTCATTTCTTTGGTATTTATCCTATATGCCTCAGACTGGCTAATTAAATGTGTGTATTATGTGGACGAATATAATGTGAAATGTGAAATGTATCATCGCGTCACGTGTGCTCGTGATGCTGACGCGAGTTCGACATCCGCTTCCCAAGCACCGCCACTACCTTCTCGATCGAGAGACCCCCATCGAAGGCCCCCCTCCGACTTTTGTTTACTCTCTCTTCGCAGTTGAACGTTAAATGCAGCTCCATTCAATTATTTTCGCTGTGCTGGCCAACACAGTTGGGGTTGAAATAATAGGAAAGGGATTCTAGGAAAGGCTTTGTTCATTAAAAAAAAAATAGTTAAGCCATAAAAAAAGGATTTTTCAAAAATGAAATCTTTGTCTTTCGTATTTATTTTACTTGATAAAAACAATCTTTAAAAATTAATGGTTTAAATATGTCTCTAAAACAGGGATTTTTTATAAAGGCCCATGAATATATTCCTAAAAACTACACTTAATTAAGCAACAAATAGTAAAAACTTTAGCTTAAAATGTCTTAAAATAATATTTTAAATATTTATTTAATACTCACAAAGGAAATGTTTTTCTTGTGTTTTACTTAAGTAATTAAATATTTTCTAAGAATACAAAATATTTCCCTTAAAGCAAAAAAAAAATAACCTTGTGGATTTACGTAGATTTCGCATGTTAATGCTAATATTTCAACCGCAGCTGTGTCTGTGTGAGATAGTTGTACATATACACATACCATATATATAGGAACATTTGATAGATATTTTATAAAGAAAAAAAAGGGGGCTGGACGGGGCAGGTGGGTGGTGTGGGAGGAGGGGTTTGTCACAAGTCTTGCCAAAGAATTCTCGTTCGAACTCGTTATCGTTGCTTGGCTGTCCGATTGTCTGTCAGTTTTGTTGGCGGTCCGTCCTCCTTGCTCGATTGATTTCCCCAAATTGATTGCTAAACGATTTTGTTTGTTTTTTTTTTGCCTGTTGATTTCGCCCTTCATTTACCTTCTTTTTTGATTTAATTTAAAATATATATTTTTTTGTAATTCAACTCCTTCATTAGGCAAATCTTTTGCTTATTCAAATTAACTTGGCTAATTATATATGTATGTTTGTTTGTAAAGAACCTCCTAATCTGCATACATTTTTTATTATCTCGAGTCCATTAAAGGTTGGCTGGGCAATCATCACACACAATCGCTAGAACAACGCACATTTAACATACTTATCTCGGCTTTAAGACAATCATCCAGGCATTTTAGTGCACAAGAAAGAAATGTATAATTCATTTTATTAAAGGAAAGAACAGATTTCAGTAAAATTGTATGAATTTTTTTTTTTATGAGGTATTAAAATAAAGCTTAAAAAATTAGGCAAATATTTAGGGTTCTTATTTTTAGCTGTTAAATTTAGTATTACAATAGTATCAGCAAATATTTTACTAATAGAACAAGATATTCTTGCAAAACTATAGAGATTTTCAAACTTCTCACGTAAAGTAACATATTTAACGTACTTTGCCATCAAATAAATCTTTAAAAATCCTACAAAAAATACATTAAATTATAAAACAAAGTATGACCAAGAAATCTATAAAAACCAAATTTTTAAATATTTCCAGTGTACAGATTTTCATTGTCTAATGCGCAATAGCTGGTGAAATTGCAAATACGCGTACACTGGCTTACATACAATCTTTAGGTTTTGTTTTGTTTTCATTATATTTTCTCTTGCATCATCGTTGCTAATTGAATTAGAACAAAAACAGAAGCAAGAACACTGAATAAAAATAAAAGAACAGCAGTAAACAATGGCAAACAGCGTACCACAAATCGATCCATTTCACCTGTCACACGATGCGGCGAGTCAAGTTCAATGCAATTGCAATTGCAATCAATATAAAAAAGTCACAAGCTAATGCGTAAACAAAGGCAGCTCTCGTTAGGCAGCAGTGCCTATTTTTCCGCAACTGCACGCGACTGTGAATAGCAACAAGTGTTTGTTGCGTCGCTCCCCCAAAATGCACCTGACTCTAACCGCAGCCAGTGAACCCCACCTAACATTGCCTTTCACTTCAAAACAACTACAGAGGAACTTGTCTAAGTGAACTATTGAAAAAAAAGATAATTAGCCAAGCCAATTTCCCAAGTAATATCGAGCAACATGAGTCTTTATTTGGTTGTTTCGCAACATGTTGCCTTCATTTCTCAACATTTCCTACTGCTCTTCACCGAGTTAAATTTACTTTTTTTTATAAATTCTATGCGTACAGGATATCTTACCTACAGCTTTTCTACTTGTTTTATTAATATTAGTTTGATTTCTTTTTTAAAAAAGATTTACAAAAGACTAAAATTCTTGCTGACAAAGTCAAAATCAAGCTGATAATTTTCAAGAAAAAGGTGTTCCTTCTCCGGAAGCTTGTCTTTCCAGGCATTTAATTGCTGACTTGGTGAAATTTAACATTTTGCAGTACAAAAATACATGATATATACTTTTAAAATTACCTCAAAATAATTTGCTGATGCTACAAATCTTTATTTTTGGTTTACTTCACTCAGCATTTATATTTAATATTAAAACAAATATAGTTTATTTATATTTTAAAAGATAAGTAACTGCTCGAGAACATTCACTGTGCTCGAAACACATAAGTTTGCGGTTATGAAATATAGAAATCTTATCGCTAATTATGGCGGCTGTCGGTGACTCCCTGTCTCTGGGAATAAAACCCCCTCATCGCCGTTTGAATCAGCTGAGGCTTTAAGTGACGCAGTGGGAGATTACCATTAAGTTACTTGTTTCAACTGCCACACACAGTACTAGGTTCAAGGAATAGAATGTAAGGAATATATTTCAGATGAAATTGAAAATAAAAATAAGCATTTATAAATAGAGGCATTCCGTCACTACCTTTTTTTGGTAAATATTTTGTTTTCATTGAATTGTTTTTCAACCTGAAAACAATAAACCTTAAAGAGCAGGAAATGCCAAAATTAAATGGCAAGCAATTAGATAAATTATGCATTTTAAAATCAAATTAAAAGCAAAGTATGTCAGATACTAATTTGTACTATGAAATGCAAAAAGTTTCCCTTATGAATTCCTTACTTTCATGGTTCAAATCTAATTCTATTCAAGTTTTTAAATAGAAGTAATGACTGGCTATAGCCGCTTTCCAAATGAATATCATCATTGAAATCTAATTGAGAGTGAGGAGGAAGGAAGGCAGGCACAAAAGTCACAGTTAATTTCCTCCATTGAAACAGTCACATCTGGGAGCAGATGAGCACTCTAACCTCCAGCTGATTAGGAACTGTTTATGGGGGGAAACAAAAAAGAATATATAGCATTTCGATCCCCGTTGACAACAACAAGTTGATTGAACTGAACTGAAACTGTATTGAATTCGATTCGTGCGCCCGCCACTCACTCACTCATTCCATCGACTCGAATTCAGATTAGGTTTCATCGCCTCGACTTGACATCGCTGAACTCGCAGAACTGGATACTGGCCATCGTCCATCAACAGCACTGTCATCCCACTTGAATCAGAGCCCAAGTCCAATTAATTCTCTTACAATTCGATGCCCACAGTGTTAAATTTCCTTCGATTCGAATTTGCTTGCAATTGTATTTCGATTTCTATTTGTTTCGATAGTAAATAAACCAAACAAAAAAAAAAACGCAAATCAATGCGATGGGAGAGTCCAAAGAGTAACGTTTTCCATTCATTCCTTCCTCCTCCTCCAAAACGCAGCCTACAAGTTCCAGGAGAACCTGATCCGCACCATGGTGCAAATTGAGAACACCTACTTTGAGCTCGGCAACTCGAGCACCCGCAACTGTCTGATAATCTGCGATCGCGGCGTTATGGATGCCAGTGCCTGTGAGTTTGATCTTTACCCCGGATTTTAAATCAGACGAAGATTAACACCATTAACCCCTTTTCTTTATAGATATATCAAAGGACAAGTGGGAGAAGATGATGGCGGGCAACAAATGGAATCCCGTGGAGATGCGTGACAATCGCTATAACCAGATCCTTCATTTGGTTTCGGCTGCCAACGGTGCCGAGGACTTTTACTCCACAGAGGTGAGTGTGTGGTCCTGCTGGCCAGCAGAATATTTTTCACTTGACCAAAATTCTTCTGTTTGCACTAATTAAACGCCCAATAAAAATGGTAGAACAGAAAGCGCCACTATCAGGTATCCAATGAAATGGTTACGGTCGCCAGTTTATTCATTTTATTTGTTTATATATAATTTAAATATTACTTTAAATGATATTTTATTTGTTTCTGTTTGTTTTTAACTTTAAACTTGGAATTAAATGGTAGAACAGCAAAGTGTATATGCGCTAGCGGATGTAGCTTGTACATAACTATGTGTATAGCTCAAACGAGTTTTGTTTTTAATCATTTAATATTTAAACAGATAATTTGTTTAATTTTAAACTATAAACTGCGCCATAAAATGTATATTGTACACTACGATACCAATAGTTAAAACAATGATTGTACTAACTCTTTTATAAAGGAAAATCTTTATAAAAGCTCAGTTGTACATTGAATTAGAACATCAGGACCATAATTTTAGTGACTTTCATGTTTTTCCAACTATTTCTAGTGGCTTTCTAATCGGCGCTAAGGGCTAAGCACTCTAAATGCAATAGTTAACTAATCTTATGTTTATTCATTGCAGGACCACGCATGCCGTTCTGAGGGCGTTGATTTGGCCAGGGAACTGGACTACAAGTCGGCTGCCGCCTGGGTGGGCCATCCCTACTTTGATGTGATTGATAACTCCACCAACTTTGAGGCAAAGATGAATCGCATGATTGAGTCGGTGTGCCAGAAACTTGGCATTGATATTGGCGATCGTTTGCAGGCCACGTCGCGCAAGCTTAAATATCTGGGTAGGTTTTTTCCCCCTTTTTTTTAACACAGACCTCTTCTAAAAGAGCTTGGTTATCTCCTGCAGTTGCCGCCTTGCCCGCCGACAGCGAGTTTCCGCCCTTCCAGGACTTTGATGTGGTGCATCATTATCTGCAATCCGCCGGGCCCAAGGTGCAGGCACGCCTTCGCAAGCGGGGGCAAAAGAATCACTGGAGCTACATCCACACACAGAGGCGTCCCAACGTCCACGGGCAGGCCCGGATCGAGGTGAAGACCCAGCTGACGCATCGTGACTACATGAACCTGCTGGCGCAGCGCGACGATGCCCATTTTACCATCTACAAGAAGCGTCGCTGCTTCCTCATCAACAACCAATATTTCCAGCTGGACATTTACAAGGAGCCAGGCCATCCACGGTGCGTTGACTACTAATTCTTACTTGTTTAATTATATTAATTTATTTCCGCTTTGCAGTTGCAAAGGGCTGGTGCTGCTGGAGACGTATTCATCGCTCACCGGGGACGCCCTGAAAAACTGCATGCCCAAGTTCCTGAATATTGTCAAGGAGGTGACCGGCGATCCGGACTACTCCATGTTCAATCTGTCCCTGAAGGAGGACTGGAGCATCTCCAAGAAGTTCTGCCGTACGGCGACGCACGGTAAGCAGGATCAACAGCCGCCGCCACCGAAGCAGTATCATCCCTATGACGAGAACAGCGACTAGGCCGTGGGATCGTCATAGGAGCCATCAACTATTGTGCTTAGCCAAAGAATATGGAACCAAAAGCTTGCATTTCCGCAGCTGTACATAATATAAGCCTCTGCCTGCCTACATTTCCTTCATTTCATTTCCCATTAAAATTTATTGCTCCTCTCTTTATGATTTCGGCCTGACCTCTGTGTTTTCTCTGTTTTTTTGATTTCATAGCCAACGGAGTATCGAGCACGCCGCTGGTCCTAAATGGCCAGTAGTAGGCTTCAGAACTGTCCCTGAATCTCTTTTGCACACGCATTAAATTACACGACAGATAAGCAACAACACCAATGACCTGGCAACAAAATGTACAAAAAAGAAAACGAAACAGAAACTTTAAGTGCAAGAGACCCGAAAGGAGGGTGATCTGATTTACACACATAATACACTACACACACCTGTAACTTACTTATTTGCGTACTTAGCCGCTCCCAGGAAGATGGTAAAGGAGGAGGAACTGTAAACCAGAGGCGTATGTGTCGTCGAGTCTATAGTTTGTAAACCGAAAGCGAAGCCCGTACTTAATTTTCTTGTCATTTGTTTGCTCGTGTTAATTTTGTAAGCCATAAATCCTAGATCCTATCACACTTTGTATGTAAATCCATAGATGATGATGTTTTACTGTGTGTCTTTTTGGAGAAATTGTAAACCCGATACTTTTAACTGTAATTCTAAGCTAAACAAAAAAAAATTAAATAGGATTAAAAAACTTCAAGACCACCAAAAGCAGTCGGTTTTATTTTATAAAATAAATATTGTAGCATTTCGGGGATGAGACTGGGACTGAGACTGACTAGTGGACCTTGGTCTTGTTGATGCGCTTTATTAGAGTGTCCACGGCGCGGTGGATGCGTAGCAGGAGTAGATAGCCCACAATCAGGGCCGGCAGGCTGACAAAGGTGGCCAGGGCCTCGTAGATGAAGCGCGGCGCAAATATCTTCCAAACCATCAAGTGGCGGCAGTGAATGGTGCAGGCGAGCATGGCACAAAATATCTACGAATATGGAATTTGATATTATTTCGGGATTTTTCTTTAGTGCCCAGAGTCCTTACCTTGAGTCCCTGCAGCATAAAGAACTGCGCGGCCAGCCTAAAGTTAGCACCCAGGAACACATCCTCGTACTCGTAAAGTGTCAGCTCGCCCCTCGTCATATCAAAGCCTACCGCCTCGTTGGCCAAATCCGACAAGGTAGCCGTCGGATCCACCTTGCCAGCATTGTTCCTGCAGCTTCGGATTAGGTTGGGAAACAGGGCGAAAAGTGAAAAGGTCTCCGTGCTCAGCAAGGAGTACATGCAGAAGAAGAAGATGGGACCGCAAAAGGTGTTCAGGATTACCAAACAACCGGATATTATATTGGACTGTCCCAGGCCAGTGGTACGACCCACGAAGGCAGCGCGCCACTCAATCTGCGACAGCGTCGTCTGGTGCGAGGTGGCAAAGAAGCAGAAGTGGGCCAGCAGGAACCAACCCACGAGGGCCGTGAAAGTGGGTTGCACACAGCTCTCTGTAAAGGCAGAAATCTTAGCATTAGTTTCATTATCTTCTTCTCCATGCGATGAACTTACCAAAGCTGGTGGCTGTGCGATAGCGCAGAATGCCATGCACACTAAGCAGGATAGCGCCGACGGCCACACAAATCACTAGGCCTATGGAAGCACGTGGCTCAAGCAAAACGATCATCACCAAGGCCAGGAACACGCCAAAGGCAATCACAATGGAGGAGTAAACGGTGGCCAAGCCGTACACCACTGGTATGGCATTTCGTCGCTCCACGTCGTCATCGCCCTCGTACATGCGCTTCATCTTCCTGAAGATTTCCGGCACTATGCTTTCGTTTCCGTTGATCGTGACCGTGTTGCCAGTCCTTGGGGGCAGCACAAACGTCATCAGTGGAGCGACTGAAACCACTATGATCTGCAGCAGAAGCAGACCGTAGATAACCAGCGCCATGGCGTCAATATGAGAGCGCTGGATATTCTTGATGGAGCTGTGGGCGAGCAGCACATGGCCACCGGCACAAATAGAGGCCACCGTGGGTCCATAGCGAGCCAGTAGGACATTGGGCGAGTTCCCCGTCAGATTGCCGCAAGATCGGAGATACAATCGCGTAAGCGTTGTATACACTACAATCATAAATACGGCCAGGATGTAGGATTTGCCGGTGCCGGGCTTTTTGAGCGAGAATCCCGGTCCACCGCTGGTGGCAAAATCCGTGCAGTTGCCCTGCTCCTCCCGGCAACGGAATAGTGTGTACGCGAAGCGTATAAAGCATATAGCCAAGACGCTGGCCAAGATCAGCCTCAAGGCAGTGGAGCGCAGCAACTGGGAGACCTTCAGCTTGCTCCTAAATTCGACTCGGGCGCTCAATCGCAAGAGTTCGTGACTGAGCACAAGAATGGATCCCGCCAGCAGATACGACAGCATCTTGGCCTCCTGAATGACGAAGCTATTCGAAAAGAAGACAGCCATGGTGCCAAAGAGAAGCAGACGAGTGGGCATGTGTCCGAAGCGCTTCACAGCAGCCCAGTTCTCGACAATGCTAGACCAATGACGCAGCGTATGGAAGGCCAGGATAACAGCACTGGCCAGCGCCGTAAAGAAGATCACGCCGTGCTCCTCCGTCTTGAACGAGAAGTTCTTGTAGTAGCGGTACCCGAACACTCCGGCTGCTAGGTTTATCAGGTACGTGTAGAACACCTCCTTGGCCTTGAAGATACGCGCATAATCCGCCGGCCGCGAGTTGTTCACCAGCAAGAAAATGAAGAATACGGGCAGGAAGCTGAAGAGCAGCCCGTGCATCATTTGCGAGGGTTCGAACCTCACCCAGATTTCCCGGCAGGTGCTCAGGATGTCGCGTAGGTGGATATTTAGATCCCGCACAAACGACTTGAAGGCTGCCTCATTGTATATAGTCTGCACTCGGTGGGTTAGCAGGATAAACTCGGTTTCCAGACGGTCCATTTCGTCCACATTGAAGGTGCGCTTGTTCTCCAGGGCGTACTGGAAGAAGTAGCGATAGATCTGCTGGGCATTCTGCCAGACATGAAGGAGCAGGGTCTGGAACCTGTTCAAGTGCGGCACCGGGATCTCGGGAATAATGTTGAAGTTGATCAGGCCCAGATTCGAGTAGGGTATGGGGACGCCGAGAATGGTGGCCAATGTGGGCACCAAATCAATCTGGTAAAGAGATATCACAGTGACGTGCCGAGAGATTACCGCTTGTCTTATCTTGACTCACCTGCTGCAGCATTTCGCTATCTGAGCCCGTATCATTGCCGTAGAATCTGTGCTGCTTGGAGTAGGCAAACAGTAGGGCATTGGTTTCGTCATCGGTGTCGCCGCCATGGTCCCCAGATGCCGTCATCCCGTGGTCCCCCATCACCAGTAGAGTGGTCTCGTTGTCCATGGCCTCCACCACGGATCTGAATATGGAGAAAATGTAGTTTCAGGAGCTATAGGTGAGCTTATCATCACTTCCTACCTTATCACCTCGTTCATCTCGCTCAGCTTGCGCGCCATTTCCTCGTGCATGGGTCCATGCTTGTGTCCGCAATGATCGACGCCCAGAAAGTGGGCCACTAGCACTTGCCAATCATCGCTGGCCAGCTCCTTAGGCAGATGCTTCATTATCTGATTATCCACACTGTCCAGATCGAAGATATCGAAGCTGGGGTAGGAGTAGGCGCGCTTGAAGCGACGCGGATACAGATCCGTCCAGGTGCTGTCGCCCAGAAAGACCAGCGGTAGGTCGCTCTTAACAATCTGGTCAATAACATTGTCCTCGTTGATCTCCGGCGAGGCAAAGTTCGAGCCGATGTCTATAAAGGTGGGCAGACTGCCGGTGGTCAATCCTTTCAGGCGTTGCATCGTGGTGGTGGGAGGATCTGCCCGGAATCGCATTAGCCTGGCATGATCCGGGCTCCGTTCGAGCAGCTCCTGCAGCACCACCAATTTGTTCTCATAGGGCAGAGGCTCCTTAACGTTCTCTTTGTACAGACCAAACTCGTATTTCAATGCATCCACCACCAGGACAATCACCTTTGTCTTTTGCGGAAGACACAGATGTGCGGAGGCATTGACATCCTTGAAGATCTCGTTCACAACCTCGGGAGTGAGGAAATACTCCTGGAAGTCGATATAACATATTAAGTTTGATTGATTTTAGAGCATAAATAATACTCACATCATTGGGATTCGTGGACAGTCTCCGGCAAGAGCTAGTCTCAGTCTTGGAGACGCGGGCCAGCAAGAATCCCCGCGAGAACAGCAGCACTCCGCCGCTAATGAGCAGCGCCAGCCAAATGAGCACGAACAAGTACGTGAATTTCATCGTCTGGCGTTAATTTATTAATTAACTTAGCTAACTAGGCACACACAAATACGTTTCGGTAAAAATGAGTAATAATTCGGCATTTAGAACAATGCCCCTCCGCTTTGCCTTCTTCCGGTCAGCGCAGCCGTTTCCGTTCTTTAAAACTACACTATTTAATTGCACTTTACTTCGGAGCTGTTTATTGACTCTCCGTCATCACGACACGCTCTTCTTGGACGTTCTTTTCATTTAAAATTCATGTTTTTTCTAAAGATTTGCTTGCGAGTGGAAAAAATTCGAGGAATACGAATGACCAGGGATACAGAAGCAGTCGGTTTGAAACAGCTGCTGGGGCCGTTCAGCCCTGGTTTCTCATAGGGTTGCCAAAGGAAGAGCTTTTGTTGGGCGGCCAGATTCAAACTAGAATCAAGCTGTGAAACTGCTTCTTCTGCTGGAACCCGCCATACAACACATTTGTTTGTATATATAGTTTTTTTTTTACTCTTTGCTTTTACTTAAATTATATTTTATATGTTGAAATTAGAAATTAAATTTTGTTTATTAAAAAGGCCATTTTTAATATATTTACAAAATTTTTAAGTAAGAATAATTGTGAACATTTTGATATTGAAAACTTTGTTTAAATTAGTTATTGCCTTGAATGTATCTTTTATTATTCAATATATTAAAAATATCAGCCAATGATGAATAGTAATTAAATTTCAGCGCTGCTAGCAAAAATATATATATTTATTTGCACAATAAATAATAAAAAAAAGAATAATTGTAAACATTTTGTTGTTTAAAACTTTCTTTAAATCAGTTACTGCCTCGAATGGACTTAACATTATCCAATATATCAACTAGTATGTCTGACAATGATGAATATTATTCAAGTTTAAGCAGTATTAGCAATAAATATTGTTAAATGTTCTCAGTTTAAACTTCTTTGATGTTCATATAAAACACATAAAATAAAACCATTTCTGAAAAGTTATAAACTTAATTGAGAAATACAAAAATAACATTAATAAATACATCAGAAAGTAAAATTATCTTTTACAGGGGCAAAAAAATTGCATTTATTCAAAGTTTTTCATATACACATATAGCAAATCTTAGATCAGCATTATATAGCAACAAATCGGGTGCGATTTACATGTTTTCCGTTTCTGTAGCAGCGCGGGTTGTACCCGCCACTCTTAATATTACCAATGGATTTTCGTTAATTTGTTAGTTTTGCTCACAAGCTTAGAATCGCAATTCGAATATATATTTAGGATCATAGGAAATTTGGGGAAAGTTGCTTCTCAATGGGATCGCCATCTAACCACGTGACTCAAAGCCTAGAGAAGAAATAAAATATACATATATTTTATCCGCTTAAAACGTTAACTAAATATTGGAAAGAAAAGACCCTGGGAATGACGGCTTCCAAATGTAATTATTTAGTCTTTACAAATACACATTAGACTGATGGTTAAATAAATGAATTTGGCTTTGAAGTTCAGAAAACAATCCATGCAGTTCTCGAGCCTACTAAGTGCTCCCATCATGCCAATATATGTTGCACAGGTTTAAAGTTTTTCTCCAGTTACATATATGTATATACCACACACGTACATGATGATCTTTAGGTTAAATTCTGATCCTGGTGTTAGTGTGCAGACACGACAATTCGCAGTTAGCTTAATAAGTTATTAGAGTGTGTGTTTTGTTTGTGGTTTTGGGGTCTTTAGTGTACTGTGTGTGTGTGTGTGTGTGTGGGTGTAGAATAATTTTCTTCTTTCTTTAACTCTTCGACGCTTAGTTATATTCATTCCCTTCAGGGAGGAACCTCTACTTAGTGAGTGAGTCTGTGGGTGAGTTCAGGCCCGAGGATGTGTTGTTCTCGTCCAAGGCGTCCGGGAAACTGGATACCGAGCCCGAACGCGATGTCACCTTGGTCTACAATAGATAGAACAGAAAAGCGGACACAGTTTGTAGTAGTTTCAAGTGCAGCCAATGTGTCCCAAGGAGTTCGTTGTGTAAGCAGGCAAAATCAACCGAAGAAAAGTCCCAATTCGAAATGTAAGTTTAAGAGTGGGCGTGAGCAAGTGTGTTTGAAAGATGCAATGGACATGGGTTAGTGGGAACCAAAACGAATTGCAACAGTATGAGAGAGATGTGTATGTAGAGACAGAGAGATATATAATAAAATAGTAGTTACCGCATGAGATTGGCACATAAAATTGTTGTGTTCATAGCTTACTTTAACGTTCTCATAGGCAGAGCCCACCGAAGCCTCAATAGAACGCATCGACTCGGAGTTTTTCATTTGCGACAATTTTGACGAAATGCCACTGGTGATACTGCCAAACACCGAGGCGGTCTTCTCTCCCGTCGACTTCAGCACCGACTCAGTGCGCTGATACCTGCGGAAAGAACAACAATAACATACCAGAATTAGTTACTCATCGGAAAGAGTTAATCCAGTCAACATAAAGTGGGCAAAGGGAAGTGCTTTTAGTCACAAAACAGGCGGGAATAAAGTTGTTATTGTGTTAGAGGGGGAGGATGCGTGAAACACTGCGTTAGACCCGAGAGGCGATCGATCCACAACCAAGTTACTTACAGGGGTGCCTCGTGCACGGCTTTAGTAAAACTCTCCACGCTATGCTCCACCGATTGGTAACTAAATATAAACACATGTTGTTTTTTTTAGAGTTTTACATGGGTTCAAAAACAAAAGCTTGGTTAAAAATTAGGAGATTAAAGCCTGCGGCAGCTGCTAGTCGGATTTGATGTGGTACTAGTAGACTTACACGGTGCTCTCTTTTATGTTCTTCAGTCCCTGATTCATGTCATCCGTCACCTCCTTCCAGACGGTGATGCCCAGCTTGCGCTTGAGATCGGAGGCATGGCGCGTCTTCGAGGCGAGAACAGTGCGCAGCGTGTTGATCTCCTCCTCAACGCGGGCCAGCTCCTACGACAGTGAAAGTGAGAGATGGTTCATTATTAATTCTCAAATTATTCTCAAGATATCCCCTTACCTGACTCCACTCGGCGCGTCGCTGCTCCTTCTCCTCTACGGACAGCGCAGCAAACTCGGCGGCAATTTCTGCGGAAGCAACAGAAGCGGCTGGAGATGTGGGCTCCGACAGGTTGGCTGTATTATCTGTGCCAGGAAAAATCGAAAACCATTAAATATCCATAAAGCAGAGGGGGAACAAGGTAAAAGTCGAGTGCTGTGAGGGGGGTAACTGTCTGTAGCTTAATTTGAATGTTGTCTGCGGGTAGGGGCTGGGTTTATGTATGTATGTACCTCCTTTAAAAGCAACTTCCTCAAAGACTTTGTCATAGGCTGTGAGTACACCGAATTCGGTTAGTTCGTTTTGGTTTTGTACAATTTGCAAAGACATGAGTTTGGTTAATTAGGTTAATTTTTGGGTTTAGGTTTTGGTTAAATACTCACAAACTGTCGAGCCGAAAGGCAGCGGCAAACAATAAGAAAGAGGGAGAGACAAAGAGACAGATAGAAGTTAGTCTTCGGTTAGTCGTGGGTTTAAATGGGGAAAATGTATCACAAAAGAACCCTAAGCTAAACCTAAAACCCCCAACTCGGTACCTTTACTACGTTGGGCTATATTGAGGAATCTCTTATAATTATCACTGTTTGAAATCTTGGCCAGATACGGCTTGGAGAAGTCTATGAACGTGACCTTTAGGTCGCGCATGGTTCGCTTGGCGAAGAACTTCAGACGGAAGCGTTTGGCCATCGACGCGGTGGGTGCCTGGTTGGCCAGCTTGGCTCCCATGAACTCCGTTTCCACAGCCTGCAGCTCGAGGGTGTTGGTATAGTCCGAGTCCACATCGTAAAAGATTTGATCGAGGGTTAAGTTGCGGAGATATAGCTCCGCTTCGCTATCCTCGGGCGCCTCGCCGTACCAATCTATGGTATCATCGGCATCGCTGAGCGCCGGATCCGGATCCAGTGAAGGGGTAAAGGTGGTGAGATCATCGATGCCTGGCAGGTAGGAGTCCTCTATGAACTCCAGGCTATTCGGCTCCGACTCGCTCATTCTGCGGCGGTTTGTTTCATCTTTGGCAGCCGCCGAACAGCACTTTCTATTTTGAACGTGGCAGCTGCTGGAGGAGGAGCATGTGGTCTTCTCTTGGCCTACACCTGGGCGCGTATCAAGTTTCCACGGTCAGCGCTGGCGCACATTTTCCTCGCTCTCTGGGTCTTTGCTGAGCTTTCAGTCCGTGCACCGCCGAGTTCCACATAAAAATACCCCTGCTCCCCAAGTGCTCGAGATCGCAGAGCTTGTTTTCGGTTTCAGTTTCTGTACGGCCAGCGGTTTGTGTTCCGGTTCTGGGCCTCTGCTTCCACGCTCTCGTACGGCCAAGAGCCAACTGACTCGATCTTGGCTTAGAAATAGGTAGATGGTAAGTGGTAGCTGGCTTGGCTTGGCTTGGTTGATGATTCGTGTCAGCACGAAAGACGAAAGAAACGCCACAAAAAGATAAAAAGAGCGCAAAGCAGAAAGGGGCAACTTCAAAAAGAGCAAGCAGCAGCAGCAGTGAAGTACAGTGAAAACGGTTTAACAATGACAACAGCTCAGGCGAAATGCTTTTACGAAATGATTTACTCCATCAATTTGTTACTTAATAAATCAATTTAGCGGCAATTGTCGATATCAAGCTGTTGATAAATATCCAATTAAATGTCACTATCTATTGTGGCTCTGATAAACGTCAAAAATGTGATGAGTCAGGGGAGGAGTATGCTGATTTTATGAAAATATTCTTCATAAAAAAAGGCTTTAATTTGGAACACCTTTAAAACAAGGTAATATTTAAGATTTCAAGATGTGAAAATTTCAAAGGCATGTTTAACGATGAGCAGAGTCTACAAATGGTTAAGGTTTTTCGCTTACAATATTTTATTAATCTTCAATTAACATTAAATGCTATAAAGTATGACTTTATTAAAGTTCCTGGTAAGGATTGCGTACTGTACACACTACAGGCTGTCCGGGAGAACAATGCATTAATGATTATTGAAGGCTTATCTTTGGTTAATAGGCGGAATAAGAAAAAATATATATCAAAAATACTTTAACCTTTATATTTTTCTGTGGGAAAACCAGATTAATTACTCTATTTTAACAAATATTTGAAAATAACACAGTTTTCACGCTCTTCTGGTTTTTTCTTATGGGACACTTACTATATCTTCATCAAGCTAACTCTCCCAAGTTCTTACTCTGCAACAACTCAGCAAAAACCTTGTTTATAAGAAGTTGTGTCTAGCTTAACATGTTCTTACTGTATTTAAGCTCAAGAAAACTTCACAGACTAAATAGCAATTAGCATAATTACTTTTTTATGCTGAATGTTCACAGTTTTCTTCAACCATTGTCCACTGTTGAACACACAAGCACATGATGTAATTGTGCCACTTTGTGAGGGCTTACTTTATCTGGCTGTATGTATGTTTGAGTATTTGGGTCTGGTTCTATGGAAGTCTCTGCTGCTAGGGCTGCTGTTTACGTCTTTGTTGTTGTGGCAGGCCCAATCGAACGCTCAACAAGTGGAGGCAATGGCCAATTATTGGCTGCCGCAGAGTTATTGCATGAAGAGCAAAGCTTGGACAATTAACGGGGCTCCAATATGAACTGATAAAAACCACAGAAGCGAAGGAGGCGTTTCTGTTCCCAGAATTTGCGCTTTGACCGGTGCAGCCACGTATGCAGCGGCGTCCGAATAAAATGCACTGTTTACATCGCTGTCCATATAAAATAAAATATGTTTACGCCTCACATTTTCCACCTTCTCCATTCCCACATTCTTCCTCTTCTCGCATTCACGACATGTCGAACGACTCCCACGAGTTGGCGAGCTTGGTTGCTGGAAAGCCTTTCACCCTACGCAAATCAAAAACATGACTCATCTGCCGATTCCAGCGCCGCTCCAAGGCCAGACCCACACCCCATTTACTCTAGGTCATCTACACCTGTATGCCGTCCGCTGAAATAGCGTCCTGCAACAATGAATCCCTAATTGGCGGCCCGCACAAACAAAGGTACACAAGGTAGATGTCCCCCAGCAATGGCAAGAAGATACACCTATGCCGGAACATGTGCAGCGGCTTGTAAATTGCATTGGCTGCACTTTCCACCGGAGCGGGGAAACTTACGGTCCTCCATGGCGATGTTAACTCCTGTGGTCCTTTGCTATGTTGGTTATTTACTTCGAGAGAAAACGCACTTGCCACTAAATTTTTAAGTTGAAAATTACTTTTTGTTGCCCGAGCTTCTAAGCAATGTGGCCGCAGCTCAACAATTAAGAAATGCCATGAGCAAAAGCCCAATAACTTACAAACTTGATTTATCGATTTTTTTTTAAATAATATTTAATGGGATTTTTTTAAGTTAAGTTTGGAAAATCCCTCTTTTAAATTTTTATAAACTGTTTTTAATAAAATTATATTGTCGCATACACCAAACATTAATTAATCGAACATCAATCAAATCTTTCCCAGCACTTTCCAGAGTTGCCAATGCAAAATTCAAACTGTTATTCAAACACACTTTTCAGTTTAAAACTTTTGTATTTCAAAAGAAATAAATACAAACGGATGAATGTTTCTGCCATATATCTGCATTGAAAATGATAATAATAATTGTAATAAAAAACGTTGAATTGTGAGTGAAAATATCTTGGTTTGCAGCCTATGCAAAATGCCACCATTTGCGTTCGCCTTCCGTCTCTTCTCGTCGTACATTTGATTTTGTCCGTTAATATAGGAAAATATATACATTTTATATCATTTCGTCGTATTCTCTACGTTCTTAGAATTACTAATGCAGTTGTTGTAAATATGTATGTATATTTTTTAAAAATTTACAATATCAGGTCTGTTATATTCTTGGTGTTTTCAGTTTAGGTTTCTTTTTTCTTAAAAAAAAAAAAACAGAAGCAATCCAAAAATACGAAACGAAACTGAAAACGGAAGAAAAACGAACGAAGAAAGGAAAATGATACAATTTGTTTACGTTTTTTATTTATGGTTTTATATGGTTTTTTTGTTTTTCATCATTTTATTGAATAGTAATAGTAAAAAATAAAAAATTTTTCTCATACTTTTGTGTTTCAACTGTCAGATTATATAAAGCGCGGTGTAAAACAAAAATGAAAAGTCAACAAAGTACTGGTGGTACTCGGGTGTCTTCTATAATTTTCCCTTTTTTAAGGCCTTACACACCGCGGCGCATACAAAGTTAAGTTTAGAGCGGAAAACATAAGTCGAAAACAATTTAATATAAATCAAGGGGATTGCACAAAATTAAAATGTTGGTACTCATTTTGAAATGTGAATAGTTGGGGGTGTGTTTGTGTTGTGTCTGTGTTTAGGGCTCGCTTTTGCAGGATCTGGGGGATTGGAGTAGGAGCAGAGAGTGTACATTTTAGTGTATAAACTTTTGTATAATCATATAATTGCTGTTCAAATAAAATTCGCCACCTCCATCATCCACACTCTCTCTCTCTCACTCGAGGAAACGTTTTTTACAAATACAATTAACGTTCATTTAACATTTAGTTGGCTTTTATATTCCGCCGCATAAATCATAATAATCACTAACTTTTGGAGGGGGGAATCTTCCGAAAACGAAACATCTGAGTATGGAATATAATCAAGCTAAGATAGAAGCGAGGTGGAGAGGTTAGAGACAGAGGATCGAAATTACAGATTGATTGTGTAAATGTAAATAATTAACATTTTATGCTTACAATTATGTACTTTCGTTCTTTCTTTCCTTTCAAAATTCAATTAACAAAACCATACTTTTTAGGGGGTAGCTTTCTCTCTCTCTCTCTTCAACTAATTAGAATATTTTTATGTGTGGTTGTTTTTCGTATTGCAATGAAGAATGGTTATTATATCAAAAAAGAAATTGGCAATTAAGTGTTTTATGTATAAAGTGACACATCAGGGTGACGGGGAACAGGTTGGGGTGGGCGTGTGAGTCAGTTTCTCAGTTTATGTTGTCTGTTTCTCGTTTCGCGGTTCTTGTATTCTATGTTGTATAAATGCAATTTCATCGTGTGTGAGTGTGAGTGTCGTTGTTGTTGTTGTTATGTTTTGCGATAGTGTATGTGTTGGGGTTCGATTCTGTATCAAATCATATACAAAAATAGTTGTTGCTTGGTTTTGTTTTGTCATTCACGATTTCTTTTTTCTTTTTTCAATTAACCTGCACAAATTGCGTTGTACAAAAGCTCCTGGGAGACAACCTATATACCGTTTGTTTTTGACACTAGTTTTCGACTAAGGAGACATCCGTTCGCACGACTGCCGCCGCTGCTCCGCCGCCCAGCTCCAGTTCCGATCCCCGGGGCACCCCGACGCGTAGTTATTGCTGCTACCGCTCCTGCTGGGCGATCTTAGTTTTTGGGCCCCCACACTGAGGTGATGGGCGTGGTGGTGGCCGGAGCCCCACCAGCAGCAAAGTGAGGAAAGTCCTCCTGCGACTGAGTGTTGGGCGCAGTTAGATTCTTGGCCTGCTGCTTCTTCTCCCACGGCGCGTCCTTAATGACGAACCCGTTCTCGCTGGCAGCACCGCCAGCGCCGCTGCCAGAACCGGATCCAGATCCAGTTAGGAAGGCACCGACTGTCTGTTGCTGCGGCGATGACGGCAAGTTCTCCAAGTAGTCACGCTCGTAGTCCTCGGCCATGCTCAACAGCACTTCCTTGGCGTTCTCAACGTCCTCCTCCTTGCCAATGATAGTCACGGCATTGGGATTGGTTTTAGCTTCGTCGGAAGAGGGGAACTTAATGTCCACCTGATGAAAAAAGTAATAAAATCTATAAAAAAAAACCACTCAAGGAAGCTTTTTGGTACACACACTCACCTTGTAATCTTCGATGATCTTGCGAATGGTGCGTCCGCGTTGGCCAATGATGTGCGAGTGGATGCGCGTATCGATCTCAATGACCTCGCGTTGGAGGGTCTGGAGGTCGCCAACAATCTCCAGGATGGCATCGCGCGCTGCCTCAGCCTTGGCCTGGTAGCCAGTGATTGAGATTATGCGCTGATTGGGATCGTCGCGCTTGGGCAGCGAAATGTTGACGTCGTGATCGGCACGCAGCTTGTTAATCACAGCGCCCTGGCGACCAATGAGCTTCGAGTGGTACTCAGTGTCCACGTCCACCTGCAGGACGTAGGAGCGCAATTCACGGTCGGCCCGATCGGCCTCGAACTCCTCGATCATCTTCTCCAGGGCCTCGCGCGCTTCGGCCACGCGGGCGGGCGTTCCAGAGACCTTGATCACGTCCGACTTGAGCTCACTGGGCGGCAGCTCCACATGCACATCGTGCGTAAACATGAACTGACGGACATTGGCTCCACGCGGTCCAATGATGGTGCGGTGCAGGTCGAAAGGCACCGACAACTCCTCCTCGATGGGAATGAGATCGAGCAGGGCCTGCTTTGCGGCTTCGCATTTCTCGATCCTGCCCGTGATGCGGATAACGTCACACTGACGCACTGGCTCCGCTGCCTGCGCTTCCTGCTCACCGTCCTGGCTATCGCCGGCGCCGTTAACACCGCTGCCGCCATTGGTGAGACCCTCGACGGGGTCGGTGGCATCGCGATCGGGGAACTTGATTTGCACATCAAACTCTGAGGTCACCTGCTGCACCTTGAAGCCTCGAGCACCCATTATAGTGCGGTGCTGGCGCTGCGGGATCACCACCTCGATGGTGGTCTGTGCTTCTAAATCGGCAACGATCTCCTCGATGCGCTGGCGGGCCGCTTCGATGCAGTCCTTGGCTCCCTTGATTGTCACCTTATCCGAATTAGTGCCGACGCGGGGGAAGGAGATCATCACGCCGCCGCACTCTTCAGCAATACGGTGCAAGATGGTGCCGCGCTTGGCCACAAAGTGCTTATGATGCTTGGGGTCGACAGCAACCTCCCCCTCGGTAACCTCATCGCATTCCTTGATGATCGCCTCCAGCTGCTCGCGGGCCTTCTTCACGCTATCCTCCTTGCCAATGATGGTGATCACCTCCTTATCAGTGTCCTCGTTCGAGGGGAAGATAATGCGGGCGCCGGTAGCGTCACGAATCTTGCGAATGGAGGCGCCGTTCTTGCCGATGAGGAACTTGTGGTGCTGCTGCTTGGCTCGCACCTCGGCAGTGAAGGAAGCCAACTGCCGCTCGTTGGCCAGCTCAAGCAGCTGGCCCTTGGCCTTCTCCACATCGTCCTTAGGACCGCGAATGGTAACCTGAGACAAAAAAACGTTAGTACCCAGAATTTGGTGCGAGGGAAAATCATTCCTTACCTTATCGCTCTTGGAGTCGCTATTGGGGAACTTGATGGACACTCCGCCGCATTCCTCCATGATGGAAGAGATGAGCTTGCCGCCAGTACCGATGATCGAGTTGTAGTACTTGGGCGGGATCTGCACCTCCTCGGTTACGATGTCGGAAAGCTCGTTCTGGATCTTCTGGATGCGCTCCTTGGCCTCTAGGACGTTCTCCTTTTTGCCAGTGATAACGATCACTTCGTTGGTGTCTCCCTCAGCCGGCAAATCGATCTTCGTCTGCGTCTCGTCACGGATCTTCTTGATGTTGGCGCCTCCCTTGCCAATGACGAACTTGTGGAACTGCTTAAAGATGGGCACCTCGATGATGTGCGACGACTCTTGGATCTCCTTGACGAGCTTGAGCAAATCCTTGTGGCACTTGTCCACATCTTCCTTGGGTCCGCGCAGCTTCACAATGTCCGTGTTCTCCTGGGGCGTGGGTATCGTGATCGTCACCTGGCGATAGCGGTCTTTCACCTCACGAATTTTCTCGCCCTTGGCGCCGATAATGGATCGGTGCAGACGGCGATCAATGATCACATCCTTAGATTTTTCGTTTTCCAGTTTGTCGATTTTTTCTTGTAATTCAAGCTGCGCCAGCCGCACTCCCTCCTTGGGCCCCTCGATGCGGATGTTGTTCTGGCCCTCGCGCTCCTCAATGTTGATGTTCACCTTGAGCTCATCCTTCAGCCTGTTGACATTGGCGCCAGCCTTGCCGATGATGTGCTTGTAGTACGAGGGATTGACTGTCATTACCTCGAAGGTGAAGTTATCCTCGTAATTGCGGATAATTTCAGTCAGGTAGGAGACAGCCCGGTCCACGTTCTCGGGATCGCCCTCCAGCTTGATCTTGTCCTCTAGGCAGTTGACGTTCACGTTGGGGCAGTCCTCCTCCAGCTGCTTCATGTTAGCGCCCTTGCGACCAATCACATACTTGTGAATCCAGTGCGGGGCATTGATCTCCACCGACTTCACCGAGTTGGCCTTCTGGTAAACCACGGTGAGGGCATTGCCCAAGGCCACTTGGGGTCCGCGCAGAGTGATGGTCTCCAGGGTGGAATCATTGGGCGGCATCTCGACGGACACACCGGTCAGCTGCAGGATCTCAGCGATAGTGGAGCCCTTGGGACCGATAACATAACGATGCTGCGGCTTGGCCACTTCCACACTGACGGTAGAGCATTTCTTCTCCATCTCCTTGTAGATGGCCTCCACCTTCGCCTTGGCCGCTGCAACGGCATCCTTCTCGCCGGAGATAATGATCTCGTCCTTCTGCACCTGCTGTGGCGGCACATTGATCTTGGCGCCCGTCTCTTCCTGCAGCTTGTTTAGGTTCTCGCTGTAGGGACCAACAATGAACGGATGGTAGATCTTGGGCACCGTGGTGCGGTCCGACGACTTCTTGTACTGTTCGGCGGACAGCTGACGAATCTCCTGTTCGGCTTTCTCGATGCCCTCCTTGGTGCCAGCAATGGTGATGAACTCACTCTCGTCACCTTGGCTGGGGATGTTGATGCGCGTGGAGGTCAGGCGCTCGAGATCGCGCAACCGCTGGCCACCCTTGCCGAGGATTACGCGGTAGTGCTCCCGCGGAACGGTAACCTGACGGCTGGCCTGCGTCGAGAAGCTCATCAGAATCTTGCGGCGAGCGTCCAGCAGCTCGCTCTGCTTTCCCTTGATCAAGAATGTAAGCGACTGGTTCTTGCCGCTCACAATCTCGATCTGGGCGCCCGTCTCCTTAGTGATCTGCTGGCAAATCCGCTTCGACTCGCCCTCGCCAAACTTCTCCGACTCCGTGGACTTACGCTCCTCGCAGGGAACATGCAAAACCTGTAAAAGACGGCGATTATTTATTTAGGGAAATCGGTCCCGTGTGTTTTAGCTACGTGCTTACCTGCGTCTTTTGCGAGCTAGTCACACGGGCTATCGTCGAGCTGGAAGCTCCGGACTGCGACGACGATGAGGTGTTGGCCGGCAGAGCCGGGAACAGGTCGTCGTAGCTAAAGGCGGGTGTGGCATTGCCAGTGCCGCCGCTGGTGGTGCTGGTTGGCGTGGCCACCGAAGTGGTGGGCGATGATGGTTGCTGCTCGTTGGACACCTGCTCTTGGCCATTGATGAGGGCGATGGGTTGTTGCTCGATGGTAGTTGCTGTGCGATCAATACCCATTAAATTATATATATTTTCTTGGTAAATAAATGCCACAACTCACCGTTAGATTCCTCCATCACTGCTGCTGCTGCTTGCATTACTTAAAAAAAGAGAAGAGTCCTTTTTCGTTCCAAGTCGTTTACAGTACACTGAAAGGGGAGAAACAAAGAAACAAAGATAGCTTATCGAACAGTGTTTAAAACAATTACACCATGGGGGACCTATCGGAAAAACTAAGAGTTTATCAGCGGTTGATAAAGCTGGTGAGTAACTAGTCATGGTAAATCATTTTTTTTTTTTTTTGTTTTGGTGCGGGATTAATGGACAATTTTGTCGATCAATCAAATAAGGGTCTAGGGAAATTACTTCATTTTGGTAAATACGTATTTCATCAGCTTCGGGTTTCATCTCCCATTACGCTTGATGAACCGAAAACTACTTTTTGTGTTGATAAGTGCGACCCCAAGACCCGCATGTGGCTGCCATCTGCTGATAAGCGCTAAATACGTAAGAAGTACCGGCATACGCACAATGTGTACATACATATGTATTTGTAATTCAGATTAGTCTTTTAAAGATTCCATTATTTCATTTCTAACTCTTACTTTTCATACTTAAATAGAGCTATTAATTAGATTTTAGATGGTGATGATATTACCCTTCCTTAGATGTTCAGAGCAAAATTATCTTACTTTCAGGGTTTTAGGATTTATCAACTAAAAGTTTTACTAGAAAAATAAGCTAAATGTCCGGGTTAATTATATTTATTTTATTACAATAGTTCCCTAACAATAAGTTTTATAAAATTCAAAAACTTAAATTAGCTTTTCTAATTAAGAAGCGGAAATCTTATAAAGCGATAAAGTGAAATTTGGAAATTTTGAATACTGCATATCCGAAAAAATTGATCTTTTAAAGCACAATTCGGAACATCAGCACTTTAAGCAGTGCGTGACCAAAAAGGGGAGCGTCGAAATGGCGCTGATAAACCGAAATAGATTCAGTGTTTCCTGAACCAAAGCTAAGGCCACGTAGTGCTTGGCAAGATCGGTGAGATGAAGTACGCCTGCCTGGCTCGGCACCGCCTGCTTCGCTTTTTTCTGGTGATAAGTGGACGGCGACGCCAAGGCACTGGGCCACGCAGGCAGATTCCGGGGCCGAGTGATAGCTATCGGCTGCTCCCGGCTGATAAGCGTCGTTGTCGACCGATCGCACCCCAGAAGATATCTGCGTACAACCACACACACACAGTGGCAATTAGTGCAGGTCCAGAAATAAGCTGCTATCAGTCGGATTTCGCTTGGGTGAAAGGTTGCGGAGAGAGAGAAAGAGAGAACGAGGAGAGATCTCTGGCAGAGACCATGCACTTGTTCGACCAAAAAAGCTGTTTTCTAAATCAATGCCCAACGAGTTTCGTAGCCTACATTTTACTCTCCACCTAAAGAACAACAACAAAGATATTGTAGTTGCCACTATCGCCAGTCTCTCTCTGTATGTGTGTATAGACGTGCAAGGGCAGTGGCGTACGGAAGGATTTTCAATCAAATGGGGGATTTAGAATTTCAAGTACACTAAACATATCTATTTTATTGAAAACAAACAGATAACAAGGAGAGATTATGGATCAGTATCAACAGCCTAGTTGATATACCTCTAGGTTTATAGATCTACTTACTTTCCATTATAAGTAGTATATAAAATGTATCTTTAACCGATCGGATAAAATCGTATCTGACGGATATCACAAAATCATGAAACCCTCTTAAAAATCCTTCTCTGCCAGCCGCCTCTGTGTGCGTGTGCATGAAAAATGTGTCAAAAGAAGAGACTAGAGCAGTAGAGAGAGAGCTCGAGAGCGAGAGCTTGACGAAGTAACTTAACGGAGCAGGGGAGCTCAGAGCACAGAGCTCCATATAAAACCGGATGATAGCCGGCAACTACAACAAAACGATCGAGTGCCAGCGGACCTATGCCTGTGTGTGTGCCTGCACATTTCTGTGTCGCTCTTTTTCTTCGCCCGCGCGAGACTGTGTGAGTGTTGGCACCTTTCGAGAAGGCACAGGTAAAAAAAAAAAACGAAAACAAGCAACATACCTACATAGCAAATACCACCGCACAAACGTCCGTATGTGACGCCTGCAGCGACGCTGACGTCGACAAATGAAGACAAAGCACAAATACAATGCGCTAAAGTTCAGCTTGAACCAAAAACTAAGTAAATAAATACGTAAATATAAATTGGTATGCACATATCGGATTGATTCTTGTTTTTGTAAATTTCCAACCAAAGAAAAAGTCTGACGTAGCCAGTTTTAAGCAGGGAACCGTTACCTTCTGAAGAGTATTTCCGAGTTTATGTTTCTTTTTTTTCGGCAAATGGTAAACTATGCAAATTAACACTGAGGAAGCAAAGGTTGTTCAACTTACGGTACTGTAAAATCCAAAAAATCCGGCCTAGTTTACTCTCCTTTGACCAAATCCAGTTTGATAACTTGGCGTGTCGGCTGCAAGACAATTGGTACAATATTAATGCAATTAGCGGATGCAGATCGTCGTGGCATCCACAGGATGGATGCCCTACACTGCAGTTCGTCGGGCTTGCTGCACATATTCCCCCAATCCAATAGAAAGTCTGCGGCGAGCGGCGATGTATGCGTTTTTGTAGGGCAACAGCAGCGGCAGCGGCAACATATGCGGGCCGCTGCTTATTGGACAATTGTTTTTGTCAAAGTGGAGCAGAGCGTGGGTGTGCGTACATGAGTGTGTGTGTTTGAGAACGTTTGTATGGAATGCGGAAATCAGTGCCGTATGTTTCAGCCAGGTGAAAGGTTATGCCGGGATCCTCTTTTCGGTCACTGGGTGGGGTTCGGTATCTCTTCACTACTCGCCCCCTAGAAAATCGGAAAGTTTAAAGACAAAAAAATAACACGCGCGCCTTCCAATCGGACAAATATGCTTATATATGCGCACACGTACACACACACACATGCATGTGATTTTATGACCGTGTATGCGTGGACGACGACGTCGTCGGCAGCCGCCGCCGCCTTTGTGCTTGTGTGAGAGTGCGCCGCCCGTGTATTATCAACCATTGGAAAACACGTTGTTTTTCGCCGAGCACCAGAATTTAGGGACAATGTTCTTGCATTCAAGGCGGCCTGAATTTTCTATGGCCGTTGCTGCTTCTTCTTGTTCGGCCACCGAACCACCGCCCCGCCGCCTCCTCTGCCACCGCCTGCTCCATCCGGCCCTTCATAACTGTATTCCCGTGCACTCTCTCGCCGTAAATTATGCAACTGCGTCCGCCGTTCGCCGCCACAAGGATCACTGGCCAATTCAGGCCGCCACTCGCACTTGAATCTGTTAAAATCACACCCAGACTTTCTATTGGACACGCACGGACGCGGAACTCACCGACTCCAAGTAAAAAATGTGAATGAACATGAGCGAACGTGGCAAATAGAGATGGGCGATAGGCGATTGCGGGCCGAGCTGTCAAACGGACTATCGGCCGTTGCCGCAAACTGTGGCCGGCTTTTGGTCTGAACTGGAAAAGAGCGATAGAACGTTAAAAAGGTAAATTTTGAATAAATAAAAGCGTGTATAAAATATATTGCAACAATTAAGCTGCCGCTTGCTGACTGCATACAAAATTTCCAATTAGGAATAAATGTTACAGAATGGAAAGAGATATCTACATATGTAGATAATGATAAAATGGTATTTCTAATTGTATTTAATAGTTTTTTGTATGCATATATTTTTATTTTCTGTATTGTTGCATTTGTTCTATGAAAATGTAAAACTAGGGTTGACCAAAATATTTGAATACAATTTATACAATGCTAATCAGAAGCTATCGATTAGCCCCATCCTCATCGATAGCCACTACCGTCCTTGGCCTGCCACCACTAAATCGCAAAGAAACACAAAGACAAAAACCCCAAACTGTGGAATTTCCGGAAGCAAGACAACACATTCATCGCGGCAAGTTATCAGCGAACAGCATGCCGAAGCTCAGGAACCTGTTGCCCACCATCTTTGGCGGCAAGGAGGCGCCAAATTCATCTGAAGGACGTCTTGAAACTGACGCAGCGCCCGTGGACGACTGCGAGGGAGATAACAATAACAGCGGAGCTCTGGCCGTGCCCTCCATCAGCACGCCGACTGCATCGGCCGATCTCACCGAGTCCGTGCTGCGCGAGCTCAGCGACCCCAACTACAACTCCATGGATGTGGTGCAGTCCGCCAATTTTCCGGGTACTGCGCTGACCAATAATTCGCAGACGAACAACACGATGAACGTGCACAGCGCCCAGCAACAGGTGGTCATGAACTTCTCGAATGCCAGCGGCCTGCACTTTGGCTCCGTCTACAATATAAATCAGAACCTTAGTGCCAGCAGTTCGCGCAAGGGCAGCACAAGTGCCAACGAGGATGGTGCAGCATTGACTTCACCGGAGGGCGGCAAGCGTTCAATGACCACACGCAAAACGGTCAGCATAGTGGCCATGATGCAGTCGCAGGAAGAGCCAGACATACGTTTGCTGGACGCGGTAGCCACGCACCTAGGCGAGGGATGGAAGCAGGTGATGCGGGAGCTTGGACAGTCAGAGGGACAGATTGATCAAGCGATAATCGATCATCAAATGCATGGAAATATCAGAGAGGTAAGGAATATTTCATAAGAGGAATCTTACGTATCTGCAATTTTCATATATATTTATAAATAGAGGCTGTATGAGTATTAAATAAGTGTAGAGATTTCTGGGGCATATGTAGCTTGGAAATGCCAGCATTCATGACTCAAGTTTTGATAACTCACTTTCCCTTGTCTTAAAATGTTACAATGTGCGCATAACGCTGAGAAACAATCTGTATAGAATTTAAAATGTGATTTATTTCAGTAAAAACATTACAGCTTGACCTTTAACGCTGCTCGAACTATGTAGATATATCCGAAAATGTAATTTAAAATGAACTCAAATCGTTCGTCTACCAATAGAACTTATTTTTCAAAAGGGTCTATTGGATTTGAGATTACATGGAAGATTAGATTAGATTATGCAATTCCATCTTATTTGTATGGTATTTTTATATTCGGATTGTATAGTTGTTAGCCTGAATAACTTATTATAATATAATATATCATATTTATATATTATATAGGTTTTATCATAACCCCAATTTTATAAATTTTCCTCTAATATGATAGCATGACTAATCCCTATTAATTAACGCTACCCATGCTCTCCTAGGTGATCTACCAGCTACTGTTGCAGTGGACGCGCAGCGCGGAGAACGGTGCGGCCACTGTTGGACGACTCACCACAGTGCTGTGGGAGTCCCAGCATCGCGATTGCGTGCAGAGAATGAAACTGGTTTGGAAGGCACTGGAGAAGCGCAAGACGAACAGCTAGTCAGAGTCGGTGGGATACTTTCAACGACCCCGACTATCAGCGAAAACTATGCATTCGGAGCAGCCTGTCATCTCGATGCCGAAAACCTGTCGAAGAGCGAAGAAAGGTTGTGTTACCCCAACCGAAAGAGTCTTGCAGTAAGCAATGGGCATCGAGCGGCATAGAGTGGAGAGAGAGAGGCCAGGCCATCGGGCGATGATATGTGTGCAATATACTTTGTTTATTAATCCAACAAACCTTTCGAATAAGTGCCTAGATGGTTTGCATTAACTTTATTCTTACACCAAGTTTAGATCTGTAAAATGTGATATATTGTGTGTCGAAACCGGTAACCCCTTGCACTTGAAGTTAGCATTTTAAAAGCATTTTTTGTAGAGTGTATAACAAATAAAAGCTTTATTTTTATGTAATCATCAGCACCGGCATCTGCAGCAGCGTCCGCCTATCTCGTTTCCAGCATTTAAACAACACGGAGCAAAGTCACACAATCTTGGTGATCTTCGAACTGAACATGTCAATCAGCATCTGGGCACCGTTGCCGTTGAGCGACTGATAATTCGGCAGCTTGGCCAACCTTTCCAACCAGCCGGTCAACTTGGGATAGCGCTTTGGATCGATGGGCGCCAAGCCAACCAGGCTGGTCACCGAGGAGACCATGCTGAAGTCAGCGATGGTTATGCCCGTGCCGCACAAATACGGCTGGCTGCCGATGAACAGCTCCAGGAAGTCGTAGGCCTCGTAGATGGCTTCGATCTTGTGGCGCGGCACCTCCGTCTCGTTCTTATAGAACACCGGTACGGCAATGTTCCGGATGCATCCCTGGAACAGCACACCGGACTCAAAGTGCAGGCGCTGATCCACCAGAGCGCGCTTAAAGTAGTCCTTGGGATACAGGGAGTCGTCCTTGGCATAACGCCGCACCAGATAGGCGCAAATGGCATGGCTCTCCCAGATGCATTTTCCGTCGTCGTCCTCCAGCATGGGCACCGTGTGCTGAGGATTCTTAAGCGTGTACTCCTTAGTCTTGTGCTCCCCCCCTAGTAGGTTGACCAGCTTGTACTCATACTGGAGTCCCAGGGCGTCCAAGGTCAGCTTGCAAGCCCGCACCGGTGGACTCGCCTCAACGCCGTACAGTATTAGTTTTCCCATTGTTGTCCGAACTCTCCGCCCGACGATTCGAAACTGAACGCAGGCTTGCCTGCTATCGCAGCAACAAGTGTGCGCTGGCTTCAATTAATTCCATATATTAAACAAATTTAATTTTGTAATTCAAAGCTTTTCGTGCTTTCAGTTAATGAGTTTCTACGTGATTGACATGAGTCTTCCAATATATTTTCTAATACATATCTGAAGCTATATCTGCTGTCAGAGTTCGTGCTGAGATAATTGATACGCGCTTTGATAAGGCACTCGTTTTAATCAAAATTGTTTGGAGGTGTCCCCCGAAAAGGTGGTCAGGTGTTTTTTATAAGGCAGTTCGAAGCCTTATCATATCTCTTTCTATTTTTTCTTTTTTTTCAATTTTCAATTGCAAGAAAGTGGAAAATTCGTAATCTTGATAAGTGTTTATTAAACAAATTGTATCTTTACAGCGGCAAAGTTAAGGCAGAGATGTATATCGAATAGAAAGGTGAAATTTTATATATCTACCAAAAAAACATGCTCATATCGAGAATTTCAATGCCGATAAGGTATTTTTAAATATAGAAAAATAACGATTTTAAAAATAAAATACATATATTTTACGAAAAATGTGAAAATAATATCCATAATCTTTTTATCTAGGTTTTATTGTATTAGACACATGTATTAAATATCGTCAAATTTTTATATAGTGAGTATATATTGTGTGTCAGATTTAGTCCAAGTTGGGTTATTTTATAGGCCATTTATTCACAATTTCTTACTACATTTTTAAATTGAAACATTTAATTTTCTCATAGTTATACTTTAAAATGTTTAATATAAATTATAATGAAAAGACTGTTACTTCAGAATGGCCATAAAATATGACATTAGTAAATATATTTTTTAGCAGAGAGCAATTCTGAGTTTCACAAAAATCTGTATTATGCAGGACAAGCTACTATTTTTAATTGACATATTCTAAGATCTTAAACCACAGTACCTGATGAATGTGTACTAAATACCACAAAAAGAGAGAAATAACAAAACTAATGGCTGAATGTTTAGAAAAGAGAATGGGAAACTAAAAACAGTTTGAGAATGGGGAATAACAAATAACTAAAAAATATAATATATATAGGCGAAGAATAAACAGATAAACGTACTATATATACATATAACTTGAACAATAACGATCATCTAACATTGCCTCTTTCGGTACTTAGGATTTTATAAGTAGAATATAAATAATATAATATATATAATATATTACATACATAGATGGATACTTATACTTTTATATTTCTTTTTTAAATGCAAGATATTCCATTCAACTAATTATATTTGTTCTAGAATTTATTAAGAAATTAAATCAGCATATAAATTAGTATTTGTATTTAGGATTCAAACTTAAAATTAGTCTTCTTAATGACCTCTGCGAATGTGCGGGCACCTTTGGCATTGGCCTCTTCGTAGTAAGGAAGCTGCTCCAGTCGCTTAATCCAGGCTGTGACTCTAGTGTACTTGGCCGGATCCACCTCCACAAAGGTCTGCAGCGAGGTTAGCGTAGAAATAATGCTAAAGTCGGCAATGGTCAGATGACTGCCGGCAATGTAGTCCTGACCCTTGAGGAAGGTCTCTAGAAAATCGTATATCTCGATGATGGCATCGTAATGCTCCCGGGGAAGCTTGGTCTGGCCATAGGTAAAAATGAGCTTAGTGATGCTCCTCAGGCCGTTGGCAAAGACCACTCCTGACTCAAAGTGCAAACGCTGATCCACGACAGCTCGCTGAAGGAGATCCTTGGGATAGAGACTGTCGTCCTTGCCGTATTTGGACACCAGATAGGAGCTGATCGCATGCGAATCCCAGATGAAGTGTCCATCATCCTCCAGCGTTGGGACCGTGTGCTGCGGGTTTTTCTTCAGGAACGCCTCCGAAAGGTTCTCCTTGGTCAAAGTATTTACCTCAACGAACTCGTATGGAATTCCCAAGGCGGCGAGGGTCAGTGTTGCAGTCCTTACAGGTGGACTCGCCTTCAAACCATAGAGAATCAATTTTGACATTTTATATCGCTTCCTCGGGGCCTTTTCTATAACTGAATGCCGAGTTGATAGCGTCCAGCGTATTTATTTGCTTCGAAAGAGAGTTTGGAAGCACAAACCTAACCAAAAAAGAGCACAAGATAGATAGTAGTAATACCTACATAATTGTTGGCATTTCTCTTTTTTCTATTTATTTTTATTTCACCATAACAACGCCACTTGTGCACTTAGAAGAATATATTCTGCAACGTCTAGAATATTCCTAACTTTTGAAATTCCAAAATATGCTGAAATACACACGTACATATAATTGATTTTATTTATTTTATGAACAGCTTTAGATGCTGTTCAGCAAACAGGAATTGATAAGAAATATTTTCTTTGTTTTTTACAAAGATCTTGTGTATTTCGTACCTTGATTTGATTTATTTAAAATAAAACTGGAGTGGAAGAAGCTAATTTTTAAACAAATGTACATAAATGAAACCAACTAATTTATTTTCAAAATATAAATTCCTCTATTAAAAACACAACCATTAGCTTTCATTACATTTTATAATTCAATGTTTATCAAAATATATAAGAAAAATGTAATTTTTCAAATGTGAAAAGTGGTTTCATAAGTTTATTATAAATTTTATTACATGTTATAATTCATAATATTTCTCTAAAAATTTATTTTTCTTGAATCATTTATCAAAAGTAAAATTCGTCTTCTTTACAATGGCCACGAACTGCCGAGCTCCTTTGGCATTCGCCTCCTCGTAGTAGGGCAACTGCTCCAGCCTCTTGACCCAAGCACTAATCTTGGAATACTTCGCCGGATCTAGGTCCACGAAGGCAACAAGAGAAGACACCGAAGAGACCAGGCTGAAGTCGGCAATTGTAAGGTGATCGCCGGCAATATAGTCGTGTCCCCCTAGGAATGTCTCCACAAAGTCATAGGCCTCGATAATGGCATCGTAGCGCTCCTTGGGCACTGTGGTCTGACCGAAGAAAATCACGGGCTTGGAAATGCTCCTGATGCCATTGGCGAAGACCACACCCGACTCGAAGTGCAAGCGCTGATCCACAACCGCGCGCTGAAGGAGATCTTTCGGATATAGGTCATCCGTTGTCGCGTACTTGGACACCAGATATGCGATGATGGCATGCGAGTCCCAAATGAAGTGGCCATCGTCCTCCAACGTGGGCACCGTATGCTGGGGATTCTTCTCCAGGTAAGCAGCGGACAGTTGCTCCCGTCCCACAATGTTAACGTTCACATATTCGTAGGGCAGGTTGAGAGCGGCCAAGGTTAGTTTGACAGCGCGAACTGGCGGACTGGGATCCAAGCCGTATAAAGTCAACTTAACCACTTGTCGCTGGGGGGTCTCGGTCACAACTGATCGCTGCGAGTGGAGAAGCAGCTTGTTTATTGGGTCTGTGCGGGTCATCGAAAGAGAATGTTTAAGAGAGGTCTTGCATGAAATTAATCTATATTTTTATTTACTTTTACATGATTATATTGTTTATTTCAGGGAAAAAATATGTTAGGATATGCATGTAGGATAGAAAGGATACATTTTTAGAATTATTTAGACGCTATTCAAAAAGGGATAATAGACTTTTCAAACAGTCTGGGAGCTATCTTTACGATGTATCATCACCATCACTTACCTTTTCCCCTCTAATAACTAATAAGATAAGATAAGATAAGATAAAATAAGATAAAGAAATACTATATAGAAGTGAAAGAAATCGTTATATAAATATAAAGTTGTACCTATCCCAATCGCCTTTTTTTCAACAATAATTATACGACTAAGATAACACTTTATAAGGCCACTTTCCTTTGCTCAATTTTAATCCATTTTGTTTGACACACTACTTTATAAAGTACATTATTTAAGGGAATTGATAAGAAAGTGCAAATCATGCTGACAAAGTTTAATAATAAAGTGAAGAAGATACCACAAACAAATACTCTTAGTTGTTTATTGTGTGTGGAGAGAGAATGATTTTAGATAATGAAAATATGTTTGATGACTTACTATACATTTACTCTTTTAGGAATTTTCTCTTCACAATATATGCGACCTTTATACAGAGAACAAAAATGTTTAAATTAAAATACATTTACAATCTATCTATTAATATTTTATAATTTAAAATATTTATTTATTTGAATAATTAAATTTGGAGAAATGTAAAAAACTGTTATGTTATATGAAAGTAGACAATTTTTCATTGTTTTTCAACATCAATATTTTTTATATAATATATTTCAACCCTAAGATTAAGTTAGCTTTCCGAATTAGCTGCCTTTCTAGTTGTTTGCTTGATTTTTTTCAGATAACAATTGTTATAAATTTTGCCATCCAATACCAGGTGCAATTGAAATCATTTATGATAAGAAAAACATACAAACATCTTTATTATTTTATAACAAAAGTCTTTAAAATAAAATTAACATAGAGAGCTTAAATAATTAATTTATAAACATTAATCCAGATAATCAACATTTTAAAAGCTTATAATATATCTATAAAATATGAAATAAATTATGTTTATAGATTTGAACAGGACATTTACCTTAAGAATGTAAAAGCTATATAATGATACATAATCCGTTAATATAAACGTAACCACAACGTTACCCTAAACACATTTAATTGGTATAAAAAACTATTTTTGAATATTACTTTATATATATAAGCAATATCTTAAAAAATTGTACTTCTTAAGGCTCTGTATTTAGACTCTAAATGCATAGCGAGATTTTCTTCAGACTCTTTGATATTTTGCTTACTGCAGTTCAATCGCTTTGTTTCGCACTGGAATTTCAATATTTGATCCAAGGATATGGGTTCTGGGTCCCGGCTTTCCCCGTTCAGAAGTAAATGCTGCTTAAAATAGTAAATCGCGGAAGCGTCTTCGCTCTCTAATGTTCCAACTGAATCATTTGAGGTAACTTCGAGTCGCAGAGTGACGTCGCCCAGAAAGTACAAATCTAATAAACTAGTGTCTCCGCATTTAGAGGCATTAAAAAGACAAGCAATTTGAGGTAGAGTCAAGCTGCTGCCGAAGCGAATTCTATGCTGAATTACAGGTACACTTGTTGATGCCTTGGCCGTTTGTATTTGCCGATCTTCCGAGCGAATATCCGCAACCGATCGAGTGCAACTGAAAACAGAACGATAGGTGGCTGCACTCTTTGTCACCGTTACAGGAAGAATGACCGCACTTATCAAGCTGCTGATCTCAATAAAAGCCACTAAGTTAATGGTTATCCTAGGCAGAAACTCGTTCTTTAGCTTCCTCAACGGCACCACAATGCGATATCTTCTATTCAAGAGTACAGTCGTGGGAAACAGAAAGCCATGAATCTTGTGGTCAAAGCCCATCAAAAGCTGCCAGTTATTGCTATGCTGCAGAGTTTGGCTATTGAGTACCGTGAGGTTCAGCACGGCATAAAGATTGACTTTCTTATGATTCTGCTCCTCAGGTTCCGGTTGCAGAAGCAGGACAGTGTCGTCGTCATTGTAACTGGGAATTCGACGATGGAATTCGAGTGATGCCCTGAGGCTCTCATCGAAGCGATTTCTGCCCACAGCAATCAGTTGTTGTTTCTCGTACTCCTTCTGCAGGGCCTCCTGGAGGATCGCTGGCTGTCGTTGATACGCTTCCAAAGCTTGGGCATTGTTCCGCATCCGTTCAATGGCCTCGGTTGTAAAGTCGCCCATTGGGGAGGAGTCCTTGTTATGATCGGTTGCCCCGAAGCCGATGCGATAGAATATGTTGTTGTCGCTGAGGCAAACCAATTGTTCGCTATGCGCCAGGAAAGTGCAGCACTGTATGCCAGGGACTTGCTTGACCATGGTGTGGACATAGCACTCGTCCAGCTGACCGTTGTACTTGAATCCCAGTCGCACCAGCTGCATGCCGTCGGTGTAGTAGAAGTCACCGTTCTCACTGGTCGCATCGTAGTCCAGCCACTCGGCACCCGTGTGATGCATCTGACGTTGCTTAATGTCAAGCAAACTGGAAACGTACCACATGTCCACGCTCCCATTGCTCAGGAATACCAAACAAAGGTTATGCTCAGGCAGGATGCGGATAAACTTTACTATCGCAGCGTACACGCACAGCAGCTCGATGTGGTACGGGCTACCTTCTCCTTCGTCATGAGTCTCGGTCTGGCACAAGGCAAAAACATGCCCGCCTATGCTGAAGATGTGAACGTACTGCTGCTGGGCAGCTGTGACCCCAAACAGGCGCTGCGTGAACCGCTCCTCCTTCTCGTTGGATACCATTAGAGTGGTCAGCGTGTACTCGTCATGCTGCCAGTCGCACTGGAAAATGTTCTGCTCGTCGTATGTAATATCGAACGTGTGCTGCAGCGTGCTCTCGCCCTTCTCCAAGCCGGGTAGATCGAGATAGGTCTGCAGCAACAGACGCTGCTCCTCCTCCCGTATCACGCTGAATCCATTGCCAACTATGGCAAAGCAGCGTACGCCACTCAGCCATTGGATGGCATGCAGAGTCTTAAGGGAGCCAAAGCAGTAGATCCCGCCGTCGGACATCAGCAGCATGGTGTTGAACTGCAGGGTGTGGACGCTCCTTAGGTATGTGCCACTCGACCTGGTGGGCAGTGGTATCCGCACCTTGGTCATCTTGACGCGACTGCTGTCCTCTTTCGGCTTCTTGAAACGAAAGTTGAGCAAATAGTACTGATTCCAGGTGATGAAGATCGACTTGCCGGCGTGTGCCGCAGCCACAATCAGTCCGCATGCCTGGAACAATGAGTCGTCCCCGATTGACCACTGGTCCTGTCCAAAGTCCTCCCGCATTGAAGATCTTTTAGTGGGTGCTTTAAGCGGAAAATATTATTTCGCTTGTTTTCAATTTGTTGTTGCTTATCTGCGCTTATTCGATTTCGAGCATCTATCGATAGCTAGAGGACCGACCAAATATATATATTTGTACATAACTAAATCGATCTTCACTCATCCCAATCGATATATTGAATTTTCGGTTTAAAATTTGGCGAAATGTGGAATATTTGTTTTTAAAAATCATCACAATGTGCTTTGCATTTAATCTATAACAAAAACTAGTCATTTTCCAAATCCTGGGTCCAATAGCAAGTTCGGCCCTTTTACACTAGTTTTTTTTATTTGTGAATAATCTATATACTTACTTAATTCTCACATACACCACACCCGAGAATGCCGGCCACCAAGGGTCTGCTTTTTAAGCGGTACGTCAGCATCGAGCTGAATATGTGGCGGCACACGCTCTTCGAGGCAGTCGCCCTGATAATCATGGTGCTGGTGATCCTGCTCAATCCCATTCTCCACACCAAGCGCCTGCTCTACAGGCGCAGCGACAACGAAAAGGGGAAGAGCATCGATTCGCACACGCTGGGCGACCTTTCCATATTACAGTAAGCTCTGCACTCCAGACACAAACGTTTTTTGTTGACCTCCATGTACCTCAGGAGTATGACGGACTCAAGGCGAGAGAAGACTAGGTTAAACCTGGGCTACACACCCAACACGGAGTTTGTTTCTAACCTGGCCGCAAAGGTGATGGCGACGCTGGAGCTGAATGCCACGATTCCCTTCAACAACGAAGAAGATTTAGAGAATCAGTTAGACGAACGAACCACCTTGGCGGGGCTCGTTTTCGTAGGGAATGATCTCACAAACGTGCCCAAGCAGCTTGATGTCAAGATCCGTTTCCCCAGTGAGTTCCGGACTTTAAAAACTTACCAAACCGAGGACCGCCTTTGGTTAACTCGTTGCTCGGGACTCATCTATACCGACCGGGAGCAAGTCGGCAAAAATATTAATCAGGATATATATATACGCGAAGGATTCCTGCAGCTGCAGCACCAGGTCTTCATGGAGTGGTACCATCAATTGGCCACCCTATTTGAAAGCAAGAATGAGGATCCGAATGTCATCGTCTACAACATTCAGCTAAAGGCTGCCGATGAGCACTGCGCGGCCAGGAGTCTTACTCGTCTGCCAACATTCTTGTATTATTTTATATACCTGCTCCCCTTCCTGAACATTATCCGAGTGAGTAATATCGTAATATGTAACATTATCAATGATGAATTAACAAACTGTAAGAGTAGTCACACTCCGGTGTGTGGCAGTTAACACTCTTTCTTGGCCACTTGAGCTCCAAACTATAATTATTTTCAATTACTTTTCAGTTAATTTATTTAACTTTTGGTGATACAATGTAAAATTTATGTTTTGGGAAAGAATAATTGTATACTGAAACCTTGTTATAATAAATCTTCCTTAGAATGTGGCGTCACAGGTTCAGGATGGGGTCATGGTCCATCAGTGGTATTATGGATATTCTTTTGGAACTCAATGGGCCCTTAAATTTTGTGTGTTATTTTTGCGACTGATTGTTCTTGGCGCCATTTTTATAATTATTATTGTGGTAAGCTTACAGTATTTAAGACGTTATTTAAAAAGACAATATATAAAATATATTCGCTCCAAATATATCGAGACTTGAGAACGCTCTTACCTTTAGATTACCATTGTTCCGATGCCTAATCAATAATTTCTACCATTGCAGTGCTTCTGGGCCTTTGGAGAAGATAAAATAAACATATTCAGCCTAACGGTTCTAGCTTTCATCTGCTTCGTTGTGCTGTTCACCGTGGAGCTTATCATAACTGCATTGGTGGTGGCCAAGCTATTTGGCAATTCCACCAACGCGGTTCTGTTTGCCCTAGGCGCTTGGCTATTTTCATATGCCGCCTTCGCCATTCTTCTGGAACGTTACTGGGAGAGCCACAATTACTTTATCTTCTTAATCCTAGTGAGCTTCTTCAATTGCCAGATGCTTTTCGCCATGGAGCTTTTCAGGTATTCACACGAAAACCCCGATCTCATTAGAAGGGGGGATTACGTGGTGCTCTTCGTCTCTGTCATAGCATCGGGCATTATTTACTACTTCATCCTGTTGGCGATGCAGTGGCGAAGGCCGGGCAGGTATCTCAGCGGGCGAATAGTCAACAATCGTCCACGAATGCCGAATGAATCGGATAAGATCATTATGCACTTGAGCAAGGTGCCAAGCATCAGCAATTTCGAGTTCGGCGACGCTGGTCTTGTAGAGCTAATGCGATTGCGCCGCGTCAGTACCACACACCGGGAGTCGGAGCGAAAGATAATCAAGAATGTATCCCTTCGCTTATACCAGGGCGAGATATACGTGATTCTCGGCCATATCGGTTCAGGCAAGCTAACCCTCCTTAGGCTGATGGCCGGCCTGAAATTCCCACTGCGCGGCACTGTATACCTTATGGATAAGCCCTTTCTAAACACGAGTAGGTAGAACTGGTTCTTAAATTATCCATTTAAATAAAAGCTTGTAAAAATATTTGCCATTTGAATTTTAGAAGCGCACCGTCACCTGGTCGACTTCCGTTTCGAAGAGCATGGACTGAACGAGAAGCTAACAGTGGAACAGACCATTGACTTTCATGTGCGCCTCAAGCTGACGGCGAATGACTCGGATCGATATGAGATCGAGAAACGCAAGTGGATGGCAATCCTCGATCCGCTCATCGAGAGTCGAAGTGCCAAGATTGGAAAGCTTCGTCCGGGCACAAAGCACATGGTGGCATTTTGCTGCTGCCTGGCAGGGGACACAAAGATCATTATAATGGAAGAGCCCACGGAAAAGCTGTCGGATAGGGAGGCGCAAGTATTCTGGTCGATTGTCAACACGGAAAAGGAAGGACGGGCGTTCGTTTTCGCCACCTACAGTTTTGGTGATGCGGAGCAGGTGGCCGATAGGATCGGAATCCTCAACATGGGCGTAATGGAGGCCAGTGGCACCCCGTTTTTCCTTCGAGCCAAGTTCAGCAGCTCCGTGGAACTGGTATATATTTCAAAATATTCAAATATTTCAATAAATTCACAATATTTGTACCTTTTTAGGTCATCATTAAGAAACCACACGTACCGGATACACCCATAACTGACTTTCTCAACAGGTTTCAATTATTCGTGGAGCCAGAAAACGAAATCGGAGATACACTAACCTACCAATTGCCAGCATCGTTCCGGCCGCGTCTGCAAAAGCTGCTCATTCACCTGGAGAACGATCGCAAAAGGCTGGGCATTGAGAATTTCAAGGTAGTGGGTGCAGAGCTAGCCGATATTTACATGCAGTTGGTCACCTCATATCGACTACAGCAGCAGATAATTCCGGATGTCAGTGAGTTCGAGACTTTGAGTTATTATTGAGTTAATGGATATTAGATAATGGGAATCTTTTCCCATTTCTGTCTAGCTCAATCCTTCAAGTACCTTCAAATTTCCAAGAAACAGCTCAAAAAGCAGCGAATTTGGGCCATGTTCTACAAGAAATTGATCAATTCGGCGCCGAATGTATGGCCTATCATCATGATCTTCGCCACCTTTGTGGTGATTGCAACGGTCGCACGCATTACGGTGGTGCTTGGCATTTCGAAATCTCGGGCTAACTCGATCCCCATCGGAATCCACGATCTAGAGGTGCTTTCGGCTATACCGGATATCAAGGGTTGCGGTTACATTGACATCACATCGACAACGACATATAATGACCCATCCGAAGGGAACACTCGCCACGCGGTTGGAAGGGGACTTACAACGGACTCGTTTTCTTGTGAGAAGGGATCGTATCGCGACCAGTTAATAACATTAAGCGAGCTTGAAAGCAAGGGAGCCGTGGAGTTGGCGGAAGGAGGCAACGAACTCAATGGCTTCATCAGCACGGATGTTTTCCACTCGGCACCCATGGTGCTCAATCTGATTCACAATATTATGCTCCAGTAAGTATGTTTTAAGATTCAATACTTCCTCTTTGTGCTTAAATGTTTTTTTGTCTTTCTTTTGTCAGACTTAAGTATCCGGGACAAAACGACCTAATGACTATGGTGACCAACGTTCCCATGCCAACGCGGCTGTCGAAGAAGATCAACTTACTGGACAACAAGATTGTCCACATTCACGTCCCTTTGGCGATCGGTTGCATCATTCCCATGGCCGTATCCGTATTCGTCATCTCGATGATGGAGGAGAAAATCCATAACTTCCGGTTTATGGAACATCTTGCCGGCATGAGCCTCTCGGTCTACTGGGGCATCAACCTGTTCTGGGACTGGTTTAATTTCTTGGTATACTCGGTTATCATTATCATTATCATGGCTGTATTCGGGATCGGGGAATTTGGGATAATCGACAACATGATCATCTTCCTTCTGCTGGCCTTTTTTGGACTGGCGGCTCTGCCGATCACCTATCTGGTGACCATGTTCGTGACCACTAGCATATTACGGGCCTTTCTCGTCTCCGTGATTCTGCAGGGCATCTCCGGTTTCGTACTGTACATTATCTACTGGGATGTGGCCAACAGCAACTTGTTATTCTACTACAGCGCTTGCATGTCACCGGGTTTCTCGTTGCTTGACGGGATTAGCAACATATATACGCAGTCCGTGGAGCACAAGCTTTGCAGGACTAAGTGCTTGAATTACCGTGGATGTACACCGAAGAATATGCATGAGATAGTGCCCAACTGCAATTGTGAGTAGTACAACTACTTTTGCTACTAATACTACTACTAATAATTCTACTACTTTGACTACTACTAATTGAACTACTACTTTTTCTACTACTACTACTTCTCTCTGATGTTACTAAGAGAAAGCCCAAATGAATCTAATTATTAATCTTCCTCGGTTCTTTAATTTTCTAATTTTTAAGCTCTGACCAAATTAGGGACATTTCTATGATCGCGTCACTTTGGATCGGGAATAAATAATAGTTGCAAATTTCCTTTTTTAATAAACCTGCCGAAAGTTTATTTCATTAAAACATTATATCCTATATTATCCACAGTTGACACCTACTTTAAATGGGCTTCTCCTGGAATTTTGCCCGCTATAGTCTGTATGTCCGTTTGCGCTTTTATAGCCCTCCTATTGATTTTCTGGATCGAGCTGCAACGTCGTGAGAAGCAATTCCACTCCTCCAAAGAGTAAGTCAGATCCCAAATAAAATATGCGTTAATATTTAAATGAATACATTCCTGTGAATCTCTTTCAGCCTGCATAAAATGCGCACCGCCACATATCCTTTCGACGACGGTGATGTGGCTGATGTGAAGCAAAAGATCGCTGAGGCGGATAATACCAAGGCCAAGCAGTCAGTATTTTTGGTGGACCAGGTGGAGGCTAGAATCCCACAAACGGGTAACAGAGTCAACACCATATCCTTTGCCTTGAACAAGTGAGTTTAATGGATGAAATGAATAATTTAACACATTTTATTTAGAATTATGCAATTAACTCCTGTATTATATCATATAATATTTATTTTTAGATACATGAGCATGGGCATCTTTGGACCCCGGCATTCCGGAAAGAGCCACCTGATCGAGCAACTGGTGGGCGAGAAAGGATTCGCCTTTGGCGAGATCTATGTGCGGGGCTTGGACTTCAAGTATGACTTGGAGAGCATCCAAACCTATCTGGGCTACAGACCGCAGCACCGAGGTTTGCTGCCCAATTTAACACCGAGGGAGCACATCCGGCTGCTGTGCATGATCCGCGGCGTCCCACCGAAGAAAATCACAGAGAAGATACACGATCTGTGCCTGATGCTCAACATGACCGGTTGGATGCACCGACGATGCGGTTTCCTAACGGATGAAAAGCGGGCCAAGGTTAAGATTGCCCTATCACTGGTCGCATACAACAAGATCTTGGTCCTGGACGAGCCGACGGCAGGAATGCCGGCGACGACAAGGCGTGAAATCTGGAATTTGTTGAGATATATGCGATATTGCGGCAAGACCATAATCTTTGCTACCAATGATGAGATGGAGTGCAAGGTTCTGGCCGATTTCATTATTCTCTTCATGCATGGCGAGATGCTGGCCATTGGCAGTCTGCAGTATCTGCGATACAAGTACAGCCACGGCTTTTACTTTGAGGTCCGTCTTGCACGCGACGGTTCCACCATCGCCGAGACGGAGGAAAAGTAAGTTGTCCTGTGCCAAAAGTGTCTCGTATATTTGATATTAACTAGGTTTCATTTTATACTCACAGCTTGCGTAAAGACGTAGAGAATTTGGCAAAGTTTGTCAATTTCATGCACAACAAATCGGAGTTGGTGTAAGTATATATTAGCGGTCGGAGAAGTTATTGAATTTCGTATAATTTGTTTTATTTTTTTAGTGCTCGCATGCGTAATTGGCTCAAGTACTATGTGCCCGTGGATCACATCGTCTACTCGTACCTCTACGGCTCCATTGAGAAGAACAAGGTCCGGCTGAATATCCAGGACTACTGCATCTACCAGGCGCACATGAGAAATGTGGTAGCCCATGTGCACGATACGCGGACGGAGCTGAAGAACCAGTTGGCTCATGCGAATGATATGAATGACTTTTGAAATTTTATGTATAGTTGTGTTTTCCGTGTTTTGATTGTGTATAGTTACTAAAAGCAAAAGAAAAAAAAAACTGAAGCTTTAGGTTTCATCTGGTGACAGCTTATGAAAAATTCAAAAATTCATTGCCACCTCTATCGTTGATAGTTAGATAGACACATTCGATATACTGGAAGCAATCGGCACCGGTTTGTCCCACCTCTAATTCATTTGTTTGTAATCCGTATTATGATTTGCGCGAATCTTTTGGCGTGGAACAACTACGAGCACTTTACGCTAGCCTGTACGGGTTCCGCTGGCGAAGATGACGACAGCCCCTGTCCCATGGAGATGGAGCTGGAGCGGTGGCGGGAGTTTATCCAGCACATAAGAGACCACCAAAGAACGGTTGCAGAAGAGGAAGCTGAGGAGAAGGACGGGTTCTGTGGCGGCGATATGAGCGAGCTCAAGCAGGTGGCGGAGGAGGAAGATTGCCTGGCCGAGGACATGTTCGTGGATCTGCCCGTGTCCTCAGTACCAGATTCTGATAGCGAAGCGAGAGATGGAGATGTGGATGATGCCAACATGACGCTCCACAGCGACCTGGGAGCCACAGATTTTAGTCCTTTGTCAAAAGTAAGCCTTTAAAGAAGAAAGAAAACTAAAGATTCAATCAAGAACTCTGATCTCTCTCCCACCTGAGCAGTTCAATCCCACGTTTTATCGGCGCAGTCCACGGATTACACGCTTCATTGAACTGTACCAGCAAAAGCCCTGTCTCTGGGATCCAGCGGATGATGCGTACAAGGACAAGGAGAAGCGCACCGCTGCCTACGAGGAGTTACTGGAGCAGCTAAAGACCTCGGTCAACCTCCATCTCACTGCTTACAAGCTGAAGAAGTGCATCTCGAGCTTGCACTCCCAATATGCGTCAATTACGCGCCAGAAGAAGACTCAAAAGCTGACCCAGGTTCCGCTGCACTATCATGCCAAGTACACCTTCTTGGCCAAGTGTGGAGATCCCGCAGAGGCCGAGACCGATGATGAAGAGGGCTGTGCCAAGATCAAGGTGGGTTGTTTGGGCACACAGCATTCAGAGAAGAGCTAACTGAATATGCATATTTCCTGACAGCTGGTGTTTACGGAGGAGAACCGGCTGACCAGCCTGTTCATCGATCTGTACGCAAAGTTTTCGCATCTCTACGATCCAGCGCACAAACACTTCTCGAATCTGAGCGAACGTAAGTCGGCCATCTTGGAGATGACCGATTTGCTGAGCTCTGAAATTCCGGGACTGAGTCTGCACACGCACTACGAGGTATACGACAGTATTCAGAGCCTGCGGCAGTGGTATTCGCGTCGGATTAAGACGCTTACCGATGTGCAGTCGGTGGGCCTGTCCGTGGCCGAGAAGCGGTACATTGAGCGCTGCAGGGCCCTCATGCCCACGAAGACGTTCCGCCAGAAACTGAAGTGCGAAGCGTGCGAGCAGGCCTTTAGCACGGATCACGCCCTGCAGGCACACCAGTTCCGGGACCACAAGATGGGCGACGGTGGCTGGTTCAGGTGCACGGTATGCGAGCTAAACTTTGACCGCCGATGCCACCTGCATCAGCACATACAGCGGGTGCACATGAGCAAGGCGTTCACCTGCGACCTTTGCGACCGGAGCTTTGCCTTCAACAACCAGTTGACCGCTCACAAACGCACCCATGACGAACAGCATGTCGCGAAGCCGTTCGTCTGCGAGTTCTGCGGCAAATCGTTCAAGCAGAAGATCCAAATGACCACACACGTGACGGCGGTGCATACGAAAATCCGCGCCTTTAAGTGCACCATGTGTACCAAGGACTTTCTCACCAAGCGCGATCTCAAGGATCACGTGAAGGCGCACCTGAACATCCGCGACAAGGTGTGCGAGATCTGCCAGAAGACATTCACAAACGCCAATGCGTTGGTCAAGCATCGCCACATTCACAAGGAAAAGACGCTGCAGTGCTCCCTGTGCACCACACGCTTCTCGGAGCGCGTCAGCTTGGGCGTTCATATGCGGCGCACGCACAAGATCATCAAGAGCACGCAGAAAGTGGCGGAGCCGGCGGGCGAAGCCCTTTTTTCTGGCACATTCCCTCAGACACAAGGCAATATTTCCAGCGAATAAAATAATCTAGGGATTACCCATGAAATCGTGAGATATTACAGATTAAAGAA